>CAKAKR010062160.1:1159-13192 GCA_916700685.1 Adelosebastes latens | reverse complement strand
TATGTCGAAAAAGATTTATGCAAAAAATTCATAGTATTGTATGTCGAAAAATTTCATGAAAAAAAGTCATAGTATAACATGTCGTACAGTTTTATGAAAAAAAGTCAGTTTAGCATGTCGAAAAATGTAATGAAAAAAAGTCATAGTGTAGTATGTCAAAAAATTTCATGAAAAGACGCCAAAGTATAGCATGTCGAAAAAATTTCATAATAAAAGTTATAGAATTCCATGTCGAAAAATGTAATGAAAATAAGTCATAGTATTATATGTCGAAAAATTTCATGTAAAAAAGTCAAATTATAGCATGTAGAAAAATTTCATGAAAAAAAGTAATTGTATAGTATGTAAAAAAAAAGTGGTAAAAAAGTCATTATTCAGTATGTCAAAAAAAAGGCACAGTGTAGTATTTAAAAAAAAAGTCATGAAATAGCCGCAGTATAGTATGTCGTAAAATGCCGTGAAAAACATCAGACCATTGTCATAGTATCGTATGCCGAAAAAAGTTGTCGTATGGAAATATCATAAAAACGTTATAGTATAGTTTGTCGAAAGATTTCACCAAAAAAAGTTATAGCACAGCATGTCGAAAAATTTCATAATAAAAGTCATAGTATAGTATGTAAAAAAGTGGTAAAAAAGACATTATTCAGTATGTCAAAAAAAGGCATAGTATTTAAAGTCATAGTATGTAAAAAAAAAAGTCATGAAATAGTCGCAGTACAGTATGTCGTAAAATGCCATGAAAAACGTCAGACTATTGTCATAGTATCGTATGCTGAAAAAAGTTGTCGTATGGAAATATCATAAAAATGTCATTAAAAAAAGTTATAGTTTAAATTATAGAAATACATGAACAACATTTATCCTTAATTTCTTCTCTTAGATTAAATGATGACACCTGAGCCAGTTCTGTTGCTTGAAGAAGTCTGAGAGGTGGACAGACAGAAAGCTTCGAGCTAGTAAGTGATTTTTTTTGTTACACATACTGTTATTATATATAAACTTATATGAGACAAAACATTTAACAAACTCACAGTCCACTTGATACTTTTAAACATCCTTTTATTAACTTTCTCTTTTAAACACTACTTATTCATTTATAAACGGTTCCTCTATTCCATTTCAACAGTCCAAATACAAATGAATGAACACAGGGAGGAAAAAAAACAAACACAGTATGTACACAATAAACCACAACAGCACTCTGCGTTGAGGGAGGAGCGGTCAAGGCAAAGCAGACATCCGTCGTTTAACATCATACTCTGAGCTAGTACCTTGAAAAATAAGTGTCTCAAACAAACTTGTCTATAAAAAGAACAGTTAAGCCAATATCCGAAGACTACTTAAGCATGTACCTAGTACAAAATTAAATAACAATAAAATAATAGCTGGCATGAGGACGTAATGGGACTACACAAATAGATTTATAAATAAAACAAATATGGAGGAATCTAGTTTTTAATGATATGAAAAATAAAAAAGGATATTATTTAGCATGTTTAAACAGAAATCCTCAGTTCACATTATTCACACATTCACTTTTCTGACTGAACCAACAGGGGGCAGCACAAGCACACTCATTTTCTACATTTAGAGCAGGAACAAAAGGGGAAAGTATGAATGGTAGCATCCAGCCCCGGCTTATCTTCTCAGCAGCAGTGGGGCTATTTTAACACTGATTATCAGGAACAACAGGAAACACGCTATCATCACACCTTCCAGTTAAGCTCACTGCTAAAGGCTTCAGTGGGCTTCAAATGAAGAGCTCGTCAGAGCATCCAACAGTGTCTTAAACCCAAATTACTGACGCCTTCATTCATTCGAAGCATACTGAAGCCATGAGTGTTTCAAACAATAAGGATGTGTTGCTTCTTGTTTTAGAAAATCACAAAACTTTATACAACACAAACAAAAAAAAACTTGTTCTTTAAAATGCAGCCAGTGCATTTTTTTTTTCTTACACATCACAATTAACAAAACATGAAGTGAGAGAGGTATCGTACAAAAGGAAGGAAACAAAACTACAAATAATGGCTAGCTTAATGATAAACAACAGTGTTGCGGGCAACTTCTGAGTTCTCCGTACAAAGGATCGCTGGCTTATGGAACCAGCGCGAGTAGCGTTTCTGTTGCGTTAGCCAACCAGCGGCTAACTTTGTAGCGTCAGTGGAAAAAAACGTGTTGAAAACTAGCGGGGAGGGGGGGGGGAACAAACAACCCCAACGACTCAACGTTTACGCTCACAGAAGGTTTATCGGGGCGAAATGTTTCAGACGAGAAACCTTGGCGACCCCGTTGGCTTTTACTGTGAAGGTTTGTAGCGTTTCTGTTTTTTTAAAAAAAGACTATAAAGTCATACAAAGAGAGGAGCTGTCCTGAAATATACAGCACAAAGAGGCGAGAGGGTGAGGACAAGCAGAGCTTAATAGAAACCTGAAGCCGGCGGGGAACATTAAAGATCCTCGCCAGCCAAAGTAGAGATTGTCGTTTCCCCTTCCAACACGGGGATACTTCGTTTAGACAACGGCGGCGTCGACGGGGCCCGGCTCGCTTGTCAGGGGTTTGTCTTCTTTCTGGTTTCTTGAGTTTAGACCCTGCTTAGCAGAGTGGATCTGTGGAGATAAGAAAGAAACAGCTGTTAGTCTCAGGCTCATCTTGTGATGCTAAACAGAATTAGACCACGCATTCAAAGAGTATAGAAGCAAAGAGACGCAACTCCAGCTGCTGCTGCCATTTTGGACTGAAAACGCTTATTATATATATAATATTTTATTCAACACAGGCCATTTCAATAGAATATGACAACACAATAGAACTAATTCTGCTTTAATGGCATCTGGTAGTCGCATTCAGTCCAAAATGGCGGAAGCGTAGCAACAACTGACTTACACTTCTTGGCAATAAACATTCTTGTGTGTATACCTCCACCTCCACCTCCACCACAGCACCACCCTCTGAATGTGAACAAAATCATCTGCACTGATCCATAAGAAGAACACGAGGCGTATGAGAGCAGAGCAGTGGCCGAGAGCTAGCCAAATATGCACTAAAAGCAAACGGAGGAGAAGTTTGGATTATAACGTATCATCATTTTCTCTGCTGTGACAGCGAGTTTCAGTTGTTTTTACAGTTCTAAATTGTGATTTTAAAGATCAGAATCTTGCAGCAACAGTTTGTCTGTAGTGGATGTCGAGGGGTGATTAGTGAGTAGAGAAACCGTCTGTGTTGAACAGAGCCTCTCTCTGATCCGGGCGATACGTTCTGCTGACGCAGCTCGACTAGAATAAAGTGACAGATCGTGTCGCAGCGGAGGCAAAGCTCAGGGGGACGCAGGGTTGGCAGGCGATCAGGAAACGTGACCACACACACACACACACACACACACACACACAGAGCAGAGTGGATTCACCCTGGCTGGGCTTAACCCAACACTCACAGGACTCTGGCTCCAAACCCTGCTGTCACCTCTGACCTCTGCCAGCAGATCTGATTCATACGTCTACATGTGGGTGGTTGGGTGTGTGGGGTCCGCCTGTCTCATGTATTTTGGATTATTTTGTCCTTCTTTGTAAGATTAATGTCTTTCTAAAAAAGTGTATAAAATGTGTTCTTTGGGTAAAGCTGTGGGGAAACTGGGTTTGGATGAGTTTAAAACAAAAGGCAGCTTTGTTTACAGGAGACTTGTTATAGAAGTAGGCTGAAGATCTATTATCTATTACCATTATTAAAATATAATATTAAGATGGATTAATTTTTATGTTTTTGACTTCTAGGGAGCAGAAGACTTCTACAACAAGCTGAGAGATGGACAGCCCCGACATGTGAGTACCTTGTTAACTAACTAACTTTGCAACTGTTGCTCATTTACACCTTCGATTTCCTAGGGGTGGGGGGAATCGATTCACGTATGTATTGGGATTTTATTGCAACGCACCAATATACTGACATTTATGTTACATGCATTCAATGCATTCATTCCCACTGGAGCCATAGACGGACTTAGCGAGGTTAGTTTCGCATTCACTCGGTGGCTTTTGCGTTGAGATGTTAGCATTCGCGCTGTGGCTTTTGTATTCACGTTGTGGTTTGTGCATTCACATCGTTGCTTTTACGTTGTGGCTTCTCTATTCGCGTTGAGGCTATTGCATTCTGGTTTTTGCATTCACGTCGGGACTTTTGTATTGGGACGTTAGCATTCACGTTGTGGTTTCTGTATTCGCGTCGTGGCTTTTGTGTTGTGACGTTAGCATATATATGTAAGGGTTAAAAATGAGGCTTAAGGCTAATTTAGAGTTCCTGCAGGTGGCGACTTTGTCTGTTCAGCAATGACGGCTACTGCTAACTTTTTATTAACCAACTACGTTGCTCATCATCTGTATTTACAGTGATATCCTTTAGACCCGTCTACATTGACTCTAACAACACAACTCCTCACATACGTGCTGTTTGCACAGCTTTAAAAAATAGATCACACTTTTATTTCATTGAGTTAAAAATCTAAAACGTTTAGTGGAAGTGATGCACCCGACAGATCGCATGATTGCTAGACGACCCGTTTTGTCACTGCGGCAAAAACTAAACGTCCCAGACTCAGTTTGTGTCAATTAAAGTTCAGCATCTGATGCTGAAGCAGGAGGAAATGTCCCTCTGTCAGCTCTCTGGGGTTTTCTTCAACCAGTTAGAGATGACTGAACAATGACTATTTTCTCTCATCCATCTTCTCACATAAACATCCAGCGTGCTGTGTGATAAGAGGGTACGCTGTGTGTGTGTGTGTACGATGTAATTGTGTGAAAATGACTGATGTCTTTTGCGTGTGTCTATGCAGGCGATGATGTGACAAAGAAGAATGATGAGCACCTGTGTGTATGTGTGTGTGTTTAATGCATTTATTGAATAGCGTGCAGGTCAGCATCAGTGTGACCTACATCCCTCTGGGTCTGCCTGGTCAGCGGAGAGGAAGGAGGGGATGTGGGGTGACAGCCGTGATTGAAAGACTCCAGAGCCCCGAGGGTGAGTGGGTGAGTGTGTGTGTGTGAAGAGGGAGACGAGGGGGGAGGGTTGGGGTTCATACACACCTCAGAGACTTCCATCTGTCCTTCTCCATGTTGTTCTCAGGACCTTCGCTCTCGTATGACGCCAGATACAACGCTGCAACGAGAAAATCAAAGAAAACATCGTGAGCTTTTCTAAAATGACTCTTTGAAGTCATAATATTCAGGACTCTGCAGTCTACTTTTCACTTTCTTCACATTTATCGCTTCATTTTCTATTACTGGAAGCATTTTTTGTGTCTATAAATGGTAAATTGATAGCCAAGTAAACTTAGTTAATAGTTATTTTACTGTTAACAAAGAAATTATAATAAAGTTGACTAATTATTAGTAATGCTGTAAGTGGAATTAATAAAGCATATTAATTAACTTTGTATTCTTTTTCCTGGAAATGTATTGAAATAGCAGAATAGCAGTTTAAGTGTGAAGCTGAAGCTTCCTTAAAATACGTGAATCAGCTGAACTCCAGGAAGCAACAGTAACAACATCAACATCAGTAAACACTCATTCAAAGTCATCACTTTCTCTCTGAGTCTCTGACTCTCTGTTTATAAACACAAACTGGTTGACAGGAGGATGTTCACTGTCACCCATGGGTGGTGTCGGGTGTAGTAGAGTACAGCTCACAGCTGATTGCTTGGTGCACTTCAGTGTCGGGAGGATTTTACAGACCTCCCCGTCTCTCTCTGATAAGACGCTGATAAGAGCCGGAGCCGGTGATAACGACGAGTATGAGGGTTTGAGGTTTAGTAGGAAAAGTGGTTGACTATATTTGTGTTCATAATGTGTTTTCTGCTGTTATTTATTTTTATCTAAAACACTGTTTCAATCCACACATATACTCTTCTCTTACTGACAGTAAGCAGCTATTTTTGCTTCTCATTTTGCAGGATGTAAAGTAACATTATTTATTTTGTTCTGTGTTTCTTTCATTGTAAATAAAAGCTTACTACAATTAATGCCTGATGTGGGTTGGTAAAGTAAAATAAAATGATATTTTAGACATCTAACGGACCAGAAATCTTGGCATGTTAACTATAATAATAGTAGTTGAGGAGTAGTTACTGATATGACAAAGTTACTATGTTAATAAGCGTGTAACTTTACTAAATTGGTTTAGTTTTTTTCAGCTTAATTCCATATTTACAGCCTTAAAATTAAAAAGGAATAGTTTTGGGAACAAGTCAATTTGAAGCTGCAGCCGATTAGCCTTGCTTACCATAAAGACTGGAAACATTGGATAAATAGATAGCCTGGCTCCTACTACTATTCTATTTCTATGGTCTGTATATTGTTTACAGGCATAGAGACAATAGCATGGTATCAATCTGACCATCTTTTACTACATAATTAATTAGTTAATTAATAAATTGATAAACGTACCATCTTCGGTGAATACTGGAGCGGTCAGCAGGTACTGCAGGATCTTGCGGTCCTTCTCAAACGGACACTCCACCTTCTTCCACGCCATGAACTCGCTCACTTGTTTGGCGAGTTCCCAGAATTTCTGAAATAAAACCAAAAACAGACACTTCAGGTTAATATTCAGAAGGGAATCAACATGTTTATGGCTCTACGATACACACACAGTATATGCATAGTTGACTTGACTATTACGTCTTTCTTTGGCTCTGGTATAAAGCCTTGTAAGGCTCCACTGAAGCTGCCCAGTGACCTAACGTCTTGGGGTTATATTCAGCTGTCCTGGAGTGTAAATGTGTTCAAATGTACTTTATAAAAGTCCCAACAGGGAGGGACAGAAACAGGAATCAGCAGTTTCCCAGGATAGAATGAGTCCTTATAAATAGTGCCTGATTCAGAGAAGCTGTGACCAAAGTCCGGTGGAAATACTTCTGAGTCTTTGGTCACTCACACACACTGTGTTTGTTTCATGGAAACACAGCTGAACCTTACACACTCAGGTCTCACTTCTTCATCCTCTAACATACTTTAAGGAAGTGGAGATAAACAGCACCAAATCCGTCTCCATGTGTAGTAAATAGTGACGTTTTCTCACAACTGTGGAGGGAATCTGTCTGCGAGGAAACTCCCTCTGGGGAATTTAAAAATTCAAGTTTACCTCGAAGTTGATGTGTCCGCTCTGCAGCCGGTTGGCACACCCCTCGTTGAGGAAGTAGATGTCTTTTATGAGCAGGCTGAAGAAAGGGATGACGATCTGCAAGACAACAGAAAGAGAAAGGGAATTTAATATCACTGAGAAGACGCGAGGGGGGATTTCCACCTCACTCGCAGGTGTGTCTATAAACATCGATTCAAAGGAAAAAAGGATTACAATAGACAAAGAGGATCTCTTATAATGTTCAGTATCATTTCCAGGGAATGAACAGACCCACTTCTGTTCTGATTATAAACCCACTAGCTTCCCAGTCTTACAGGCCTGTAGCAGCGTGTACAAATACGACCTTTAACAACCTAAAACAAATACCCAGGACACCGTGAGACGAGAGTAGAGAGGACGTTTTCCAGAGAAAAAGAATTCCCCTTTAAAGTTCCTTAAATAATTCATCGCCACCCTCACACGATGATTCAGGTCACTGCGTGTCTGGGTGCAAACACAGACGCTGATGGAGAGCAAAGTGGGGAAGAAGCACCAGACTCCATTCAAATAACAGTTCATTTAACGCTGGTGGGATTTTCCCTTTTTCTCTGGCGCCAATGTTGTAGTCAAGACCACCTAAACCAAGACCAACTCAAGACCAAGACCAGAGTGCAACAAGACCAAGATTTTAAGGGGGAGAGACCAAGTCAAGACCAGACCAGAGTGTAGCGAGGCCGAGACAAGACCAAGACTATGAGAGGTTGAGACCGAGTCAAGACCAAGACCAGACCAGAGTGCATCGAGACCGAGACAAGACCAAGACTATGAGAGGTTGAGGCCGAGTCAAGACCAAGGCAGGGCAAGACCAAGATTTTAAAGGGCTAGAGACCAAGTCATGACCAAAATAAGAACAAGACTTTGAGGGGTTGAGACCAAGTCTAGAACAAGACCATCCAGAGTGCATCGAGACCGAGACAAGACCAAGATTTTAAGGGGCTAGAGACCAAGTCAAGACCAAGATAAGAACAAGACTTGGAGGGGTTGAGACCAAGTCTAGAACAAGACCAAGGCAGGGCAAGACCGAGTCAAGACCAGACCAGAGTGTATCAAGACCAAGACAGGACCAAGACTTTGAGGGGTTGAGACCAAGTCAAGTCCAAAACCAGACCATTGCCGGTCCCACACTGCATGACACACTTATGATAAAATGTGGAACGTGCAAACCACTGAGACACTCCTCAAACTGATCCGAAAGATCCACATTCCCATAAAAACACCCACAAAAAAACCAAAAGAAAACTCCTCTTTATTCACCTCTTTTATTGCCCCTTTATTATTTAGTTTATCTATTTTATTATTTATATAAACTGTATATATGTTACCATGGGAAACGTCTTGATAAAATAATCAAAGGGACATTATTGCAGAGGTGAATTTTCTGTGTGGGAATTTTCCTTTGTTTTCTATGAGCAACCACAGTAATGATGTTAACATATAAATCAGACAATGCTCAGGCTATTTAGTGATACGCCCGCAGTTGTGGTCTTGAAATGAAATCTTTGTCTGAGACCGAGACGAGACATAGACCTTAAAAAGGGATCTCAAGACCAAGACCGATCGAATACTACAAAACTGTCTGGCACAGAATCAATCATCGGGAAATCTGTCATTTCTCAGTTACTGAGGCTGATAGATAAACACCACTTTTGTACCTGAGTGTTGAGAGATTGCTGCAATCTGGCAGAGTGACCTATATTTAAAAAAACAACCTGTGGTTTGCTGTAAGGAAAGCGGTGACCGATGAACACATCCCCACCACAGATTATCAAACATTCATGATGGTTGAGCAGCAGGCGGCTAAATAATACACAGAACGCAGCAAAAAATGTGCTTTTGATAAATTGCTCAAAGTCATTCTGATTGTGTCATTTTACTTGAATAAACCACACACACATTCCTCTTTCCACACGCCGGTGAATCCTCCTCATGTGTTTTTATTTAACTCTGTTTTTGTTTGATTTGCATTTTAAGCTCGTTTGTGTGAAACTGTCCTGAAACTAAATGTAGGTGCAGCTGACGACTAGTTAACTCCACGTCAGAGTACACTATGTGCCGACTTTCTGACTTCACAGAGGGGTCTGTAGGGGCCGGATGTTGTTTACAAGGAACATGCATGTATGTATGATCTGAAGACTGTTGTCATGCGTGCAGACACGTCTGTACACACATGTTCTGCTTTTAGAGGAAAAAGGTGCTCAGCAGGAGCAGAGAGGAAGTCGTTGTCACAGTGGGGATGATGATGGTCTGGAGCCAGAAGGGCGCCAGGTCTGGATGTGTGGCACAAAATAGATCTACTATAGAGGACGTGTCTATTAAAAGCTGTTGTATATACAGTATGGTTCAAAAGATGTTTAAACAGCTGATCAGTTATTTTTTCTTTATTTTGGGGGGAATTTTTTTTTTGTCTTGTTACAGTCTGTTCTTTTTGATCCCTCTCTATAGAGCTGAAACAAGTACTTCAATGATTAATCGATTAGTTGTTAAACAGAAAAGTTATCAGCTGCAACTTTCATAGATAATTAAAGTCATTTATCGAGAAAAAAAGCTGGAATTTTGAACTGTTGGTCCGACAAATCAAGCAACTTGAATTCAATTAATTGCACAGCCCTGACAGAAACTACCTGCTGCCTTACAGCCAGAACAGAACAGAAGCAGAGCCCCAGCGAGTCAGACAGAGAGCTCCTCCAGTAAGTTTGCAGTGCTTGTAAATTGAAATATTTTCTAAATTCTTCTTTGTAGAATGTCTTTGTGAGCTGTTTCTGCACAAACAAACAAGTCTGTGGTTTAGTATTTAGTTAAAATGTTATTTCAAGTGAATCAACACAGCAACAACTGACAGAATCCTTCTGTCCTCACAGCAAAGAACAAAAACAAGAAAACAGGAAGACGGCAGCATAAATGTTTTCCTTGTTGATCCTCTAACAAAGTCAACAGCAGAGTGGAAGCCTCGAGCAGATCATAAACACCCCCCCCCCCACCCCCTCCCTTAAAGCAGAGGTCACAAGGTCAACAACATACCAGACTCTTTTTGGGAACTTTCCGTTTCACGACCTTCGACCTCTTGTCCCGAGTATGTTTGCATTTCTGAGCTCCGCAGAGCACATCCCTCCCAAACCTCAGGGAGCCACAAACATATTGACAGTACACTCCGTCTCCGTGTAAACACACTTATTCAACAAATGATGAATGAGGGGGAGACTAACCGCCAACGTCTGGCAGCCCACGAGCTGTGTGCTGGTTCAGATTGGGTCAGGGCGGGCGACTCGAGGAGAACACTATGTGATCTGGCAGCCGCCCGTGTGTTTCTTTTGCTCCCTCGGTGAGGAGAACACAACATGTTTGATGAAGAGGAAACCAAGACCCTCCTCATATCTTGACCCAGTTATAGCGCGTCCTCCGTGTCCCCTCTGAGCTGCACTGTTATGTAACCTCTGTTCCTCGTCCAAGTCCACTACAGCGGCCGCTGACGCCGTAAACACGACGGGAACGCAGCTCCCAGACGATAACAAGACACAACGAGGGACAGCGCTGTGGTTTGTTTTGCTGCTTTAAGTCCGATGCTGCGGTAAAGTCTGTATGATAACCATCAAAACCTTTTACATAACTGTAATCAGAGCGTGGTGCTTATTGTGAAACTCACTTTTGAGTCCTCCATCAGCTGTAAAGTGCTCTTTAGCAAGACACCAACCACTTGATTATTCACTAAGTGGCTCTGGATGTTGAAACGTAAACCAAAGTCTGGAGAGCAGATGTTCAAACTTCTGGGGTTTATATAAACGGTGGCTACTGGATGTGTCACAAAAGAAAGCTTTGTCGACTTTTTTGGCAAATTGGACTCGATGTAGTGCCACTGGCTTGACACAATTTATCCAGAATTCGACCTGATTTCCTCACAGCGGTGATTTTTGCTAGAATTTCAACCTTTAAATGTCAGCATGTAGATTTCATTTTCGCTCCTCAGTTCTGCCCAGTACAGTGCATTCAGATGGGAGCTGAACTAAGGGTGAACCAACTGAACAAGTTCTGACTATATTAGGGATGTCACGACAACCAATGTTGAAGTACATGGGATTCATTGTTTACTTTGGTTTTTTATTGTGGTATCAAATTGGTATCAAGAATCATGGAATTTCACTGGTATTGGTATCGACTACTACATATCTGGTATCGTGACGTCCCTAGACTATATTCTAATAGTCAAAATTCAAAAAAGATCTTCCTCAATGGGTATATGTGGTCCAACAGCTCAATCGCATAGGTGTTGTATCGCACGGTGTGTGTTGCTGTGTTGAGGCCTCACCTTCTCTCTGCTGCTGTTGGCGGTGATCGACCTCTGTGTGGCTCCTCTCAGCGCCGTTCTGTAGTTGTAGAAGTTGCTGGAAGGATCCATCTGGTGCTGCGGAGAGAAGAACACGGTGTCAGTCAACGTCTGATCAAAACACCACAAACAGACAGACAGATACAGGTGAGGACAGCAGCTGGAAGACGAGTGGATTTAAGGAGCCAACAAGCCCCGTGGAAAGTACTAGTTCCTGATATAATACTGGTTCGGCAACAAAGGAACAGTCATAGATGGACACACTGAAAGTTTGTGAGCTGAGGTTTTCAAGTCTAAGTTGTAAGTGTTGCCTCCTCTTAGTCATTTTTTATGCTTTTTTCATGCTGAATGATTTATTTCCAAGAAACTTATGAGCACATTGCAGCAGATTTGTTGATTAAATCAACTAATCGATTAGTCGTCAAAATCGTATGAGTGTTAGTCGACTAAGAATTTCTTTAGTTGAGGACAGCCCTACAAATTTTATATAACATGTAGTTGTAAAAGATTAGCAAATTGATTAAATAACAGGCAAAAAAAAG
>CAKAKR010062159.1:2500-17515 GCA_916700685.1 Adelosebastes latens | reverse complement strand
TCTTTGTATTTGCATTCTCTACGGGTTTTCCTATTTATATACAGCTTGTGTACATCCTTTGTGGGTGAGAGTTATATATATATATAAGGACACCTTGAATCAAATCCTTGCAGGTGTATGTGCTTGTGCAGCCATCACGGCATCATAATTGAAGTGGGGGAAATGGACCCCATGCAGCTGTTGACCGCGGTCTGTTTAGAGCCTTGTTGATGATGATTGGGAGGTAATCTGCCTACGTGGAGCAACATGGTGCCAGAGTTGCAAGTATAATTATACTGTATGAGAACAGAGAGGGGGGAAAGAGAGGGAGAGCCATTGAAAGTGACTGGTGAGAGACTATTTATAGCTGATTGCTAACATGAGTGGCTGGTACTCAAGTAGAGAGGCTGTGATTGGTGGATGAGTGTTTGGGCTCTCAAGAAGAGTTGGTTGGTTTGTTGACTTGTCTCGACTCATGATGTCATATGTTTAGTTATTCAAAGTATTTTTTTGAAACTTGTGTATTATTACTGCAAAGATATTTATGTAGTAAGGATAATTATGGAAGAATTAATACCTCCGCCAAGGCCGAAGGCCTAGGAAGGAGGTTATGTTTTCACCTGTGTTGGTTTGTTGGTTTGTTTGTCTGTTAGCAGGATTACTCCAAAAGTCTGCGACGGATTTGAATGACATTTTTTTGGAGGGGTGGGCTGTGGCACAATGAACTACCCATTCGATTTTGGTGGAGATCCGGATCATGATCCAGCTTCGGGAATTTTGTTTAATAACTCCGATCAGCTTAGCCTATTCTAGTTACTGACTATCTTGGGTGGACACTTTTTTTTTAACTCCAAATAAAGTGGTTTAAAGCAGTGGTTCAGCATTTTGGGAAATACTCTAATTTGCGACTTAGATGAGAAGATCGATACCACTCATGTTTGTACGCTGCTGCCAGTTAGCTTAGCTTAGCATAGAGACTGCAGACTGGTAGAAGGGTAAAAACAATACAGTGTTTTAAGGGAGGTTTGGACTGAATCAGACTAGCTGTTTCCACGTTTCTAGCCTTTGCGGGCTGCACTTCGCCACTGCCTGATGTGAATTTGGCGTAACTCTTGGTGAGAAAGTGAATGTGTGTGTTTCCTAAAATGTCAAACTGTTCCTTTAAATAATCAGGCTAACCTGTTGACTTCTTTACAACCTCTCTGATAATCTGCTCGTATCTGTTGCCCCATCGGACTTAATGTAATTGCCATGCACAATAATCCTTTAATTTTTCTGCTCTTTAGCTCTTTATCTGGTATAAAAAAGGACCATTTTCCACTTTTAGACTGGAGAAAGTGTCGTTTAAATGTCACAACGACAGTAACTCATTAGTTATTTTCTGTCTTTGTGTCCCACAGGTACTACAGCGCCACCATCCTGCAGATGTCAGGAGTGCGGGACGACAGGCTGGCGATCTGGTTGGCCGGACTCACCACCCTCACCAACTTCCTCTTCACCCTGCTGGGAGTGTGGCTGGTGGAGAGAGTGGGACGCAGGAAGCTCACCCTGGGCAGTATCATAGGTATCTCACTCAGAATGTCCACATCATCAGGTGGTGATGTCCACAGATCCAAACAGTCATTCTTGCATGTTACGTGTTATCATTTTTTTCAACAGGTACATGTTTGAGTTTGAGTCTGCTGGCCGTTGGTTTTCTGATGTCTGCCCAGCACAGTCCTCCTGTCACCTTCCACCCGTTAGACCCATCTATGGCCAACTCGACCTGCTCCAAATACCAGTGAGTACATACGTGTAGAGTTCACTTTGGTTTGCAAGTAGCATTCATTAAAGAGGACCTAACATTATTATTATTATTTTCAGGTGCATACTTGTATTTTTGGGTTTCTACTAGAACATGTTTACATTCTTTATTGATCAAAAAACGCTTTATTTTACTCATACCGGCTGTGCTGCAGCACCTCTTTACACAGGGCTTTGAGGGCGTGCCAAACTAGCCGCAAGGCAGGTATTATGCATGGATGTATTAAAAGAACTGGATACAGCGTTGGAGGCGGGGCCTCGGTCATTCCTATGAGAGTTGCTCATTGGCACATGAAGCCTAAATGGCTCGACTTCCGTCTGGAAAAGTACCCGGATCTTGGCGGAGTAGCGTCCGCTCAGTCACATGACTCGGTCATGGGGGTCCCAACGTCACGCCGTCGTCACGGTATGCGCTCCAGCCTCGGTCTGGGTCTCACTCACATGAACGGAGGAAGGGAAATAACTCTGGATTCGGTTATTAGTGCGTTTTACAACTTTAACAACTTAATTTTTTTAATAAAGACTATTTAGGTGTTCGTACTGGGAAGTTGATTCACCTCAAAAAAAATAATCCGCTGAGTTACAGACGTCTCTTTCCCAATGTTAGTCCATGGGAACAAGTATTTTTGGGCCCAATGGCATCTCGTGACGGACACGGAAGTTGCAGTACCGCCGTTTGGCCACTACGAAAGTGGTGTTATGCAAATGTATTACTTGGTGACATCACCACGTTACGAAAGAAAAGGCGGGACTTCAAGCGAGGCGTTTCAGGCAGTTCAAGAGCAGTGTTTCTTTGGGGGAGAGTAACTCCCTTTGGCGTGGGGTTTGTAACTTTGCAGAGCTTTCACATGCTCAAAAAACTATATAACACACTAAAGGAAAGGGGAAAAAGCATAATAGGTCCTCTTTAAGCTGCTGCTGCTGCTGGCTCCTCTGCTATGAAACAATGAGCACTTATTCATCTACCTTTATTACAAACCATAAGTAAAAACTATTTACAGCACAAATCATGATTTTACAATCCAAGGAAGCTGTTTAAAACTGACTCAGGACCTGGAATGATTAGTTTGAGCCCTGAAATTACTCCCAATTGTAATTTGCAATCCCAAAGATATAAATGAAAAAAAAGGAGCTTTACGGTGTTTACATATGAATTCAACATCCAGGTGTCCTCCGAGGACTGAGCTGCATACATTTATCTAATAATTAGACACTTTTTATAAGCATACCAAAGGATGCGTAAAGATTGCTCTGCTGTTTTATCCCCCTCTCCACCAGCTCTTCACTAGGGGGTTGATATTAAGTGCCATTATGTCACATTATGCACACAGGTATAGATGAAAACAGAGAGAGCTATGGCAAGACCACTGTTCACCTCAGAGCACGTCTGCTCTTTTTGTAAAAGCACTCAATCCTTTACAGTGTCAGACTATCAATCCTGGAGAGCACTCTCAGTGGTGGAGAGCTTCGGAGGATAAAACTCTTGCTAAAAGGATATTTGTGGTGAAGTTATCGCAAGTTTTCACACATACATTAGTACGGATCTCGAGGTGGAAATTAGTGCCAGGTCAGATTTGTGCCCTTTACCCAGCAGGAAGAGCATATATTATTGAAGACATTTTATTCTTTGTTTCCTCTGACTGGTTTATTAATAACAGGATAAAAACCAATGGGTTGTCATGGAAACAGTGCTGTAAAGATGCCAGGGTAAATATTGTTCTTGTCTATATGACTTTTTATCATCTCCCAAAACCTTCAGGCCGAATGAGGCTACAATTCACTTCATTGTCGCCACAAAAGGGCAAACACAGACAGAGAGTGTGTTTTTGGAGATCAGATGCCTCCGTGTCCCAATTTACTCTCACTTACGCAGAGACAAGATGAAGCTCATGTGTAACGACGCTCTTTCATCATAACAACAAACAACGCCTAATGGACTCGCTGTCCGGCACCCACACGCTGTAACACACACCAACACACAGGGAGGTAATTTGAAGAGATGAGTGCTTTTACCACACTGTAGTGGCTTCATTGAGTTCACTTTACTCCACACAAGCCCACACATCCCCCTCGCAGAGGCCTCTCACTGTGGATGGGATGTCTCATTTATTTAAAGGTGTATTCTTAAGGTGTTTCCAGTGGGGGTTTGACTGTAGGTTACTCGACTGACGCAATCTCTCGGATATGCTCTCTTTAAATCGATAATTGACCGTGCAGTTGATGGATACATACTTGATATTGAACCGGACATGAAAAAGAAGAAGCAGCATTGTTTTTGTATTACAGTGTAGAGCTAGTTAAGTCTATAGAGTGTATATAAGAAGTGAACGTAGTCACTGTGACGTCAACCATTGGTTTGTGGACTGCTGTTTTGAAGCCTTGAGTTCGCCATTTTGGCTGTTGACATCTTGGTTTTTGGCCGTCGTCATCTTGGTTTTTTGACCGTCACCACCTTGTTTTTTGCCCGTTGCCATCTTGTTTTTGCAACCACAAGTGACATGAGAGGGTGGAGCTACGTACAACCGAACACTGAATAAGACATTTTTAGGCGACCAAAATGTTACAATTAAATTTCATGAAGTGAAAACACACTGTGAAAGGGTTAAAGTTGTCAAATGAAAACACGGACAACGCCGTGGTAGTGACCTGTCGATCACAAGGTAGCCACGCCCTAGAGCATCCCCTGCTTTATGGTCTATTTGACTCTAAATGGGACCATAATTTACTAAATGAACATCATGCTGTATTGAAGAAGACTTGAAACTAGTGATTGAGACCATAAACTCATGTTTACAATGTTTACTGAGGTCATAAATCAAGTGAGAAGTAGGCTCATTTTCTCATAGACTTCTATACAATTAGACTTCTTTTTGCAACCAGAGGAGTCGCCCCCTGCTGGCTAGTAGAAAGAATCCAAGTTGAAGTCATTCCGCATTGGCTTCACTGAGGTTGCCCACTGGTTAAGTCCTAGAATTAGTAAAGTATGATGGGGTTTAAACTTTCCAAAATCTAATAAAGAGCAGGGCAGAGCTGCTAATGTTCACCTAAACTGAGATAGTAGCATCCGGGGCCAGCTTCCACACAGGGGGGGAAATTGTACAAAGTGCAGTTTATTTTAGTAGAGATAAACACACTGTAAACACACACAAGAAAAAGGGGCAATTAGTCAGATCTCCGCGGAATAATAGTTTTTATTACAGTTTTTTTACAATCAAGGAGAAAACTCCACAACCGGTACCAATACACAGTTTTATTTATATCTACTTGACCTCAGTGTGAAATTAGAGCAAGGTGCCCTGCACACGGGGAGGCTGCAGCCTGCAAAAAATAGACCTCTGAAAACAAAACACACATTTCATTCCCTTCCATCAAGATCACAACACAACAGCAACAAACCTGATGGAACTGCAATGTGCCCTTGTGAAATGAAGTATCTGTGCTGGGACTAACAGTATTGGTAGCCTAGGCTACCAATACTGTTAGTCCCAGCACAGATAAACTTTTACTTTTCACCAACATAAATGTATAGTATTGAGTTACAGTAACTCAATACTATACATTTATGTTGGTGAAAAGTAAAGGAATGCGACTCCAATAGCTGCCGTGCAGATCGATTGATTGATTGTGTTCAGGGGAAATTATAGCTTATGTGTCTTCCATTTGGCTCGCAGGCTGTGTGAGCCGTGCATGCTGGACCCAGGATGTGGCTACTGTTACCGTGAGAACGCCTCGGCGCTCCTCACCTCCTCCTGTGTGCCAGTCAATAAGGCCTCCACCGAGCAAGCAGCATGGGGCAGGTGAGTCACAGGATGCTGCACGAGTATGTGTTTAGGATGTAGCAGGCGGGGGGGATACGGTGTGGTGGAAGAACGTTTGGATAACAGGAGTGATTAATAAAAGCCTTAATGAGTGTGTGCCTCCCTCTTCCAGATGCTCCAACTCCAGCTTGATGAGAGATCAGACCTACTGGGCCTACAACTACTGTCCCACCTCCTACTCCTGGCTGGTTCTACTGGGTCTGGTCCTCTACCTGGCTGCTTTCGCTCCAGGTACACGTGTCATTTCAGTGGCACTCAATCTAAAATCAGGTTTTGTTCACATTGCTAAGGGATTTTTAAAGGGATAGTTTGGGTGTTTTGAAGTGGGGTTGTATGAGGTACTTATCCATAGTCAGTGTGTTACCTACAGTAGATGACGGTCGGCACGCCCTCAGTTTGGAGAAACAGACAGGAGTTACAACACAGAAGGAAAGCATTGTACTGCTGTGGACGGGGCCGGCAGCAAAACGTATTTTAGACACCTAAAAGAAAGTCACCCACCTAAAGAAAATATTAGTTTAAATGTACACTATATTTAGAATATTTCGACAGCTTTATCTTGCCATGGGACAGCTATAAAGTTTCCGTTATTTGTGTTCTCGCCAAAGCAACCGGACTCAATTGAAAAAAAACTGTAATTTTACCTGATAGAACACGGGAGTTGCTGGTCCACCGCTGCCTTAATTAGTTAGTTTGTTTCTATTATTGTGTGACTTTTGTTAGTTCGGATTCACCAAAGTCACACAATAGCACAAAACAAACTAACATATCAAGGCAGCGGTAGACCAGCAAACTCCCCGTGTTCTGCGAGGTTGAAATTACAGTTTTTTTCAATGGAGTCTGGTGGCTTTTGTGAGAGTATAGATGGATGCAACGGCTTCAGTTCTCCATTAGAAAGGGCTGTATGACGCCAAGTAAGGTAAAGGTGATATTTTTCTTTTAGGCGGGCCTTTATTTTAGGTGTCTAAAATACGTTTTGCTGCCGGCCCCGTCCACAGCAGTACGTCGCTTTGCTCCAGTGCGGTAACTCCTGTCTGCTTCAACAAGCTCTAATACACTGACTACGGATAAGTACCTCATACACACCTCAAAACAAACTACCCCTTTAAAGCTACAGTATGCAAGTTGAGATGGGAGGTTCTTTCTTGACCCTGGAAACATCACTCTCACCACAAGGTCCATTAGGAAGCTGCTCTGGAGCTTTCAATCATTCACGCAATCTTCCTCAGCAGATGGAGTTTGCCCATTTGTCATGGAATTGTAGATGACATACTATACTTCTCCATTGATTCTCCTGTTTCTCCATCCTCCGATAACAAGGCTCATCTCTCATCCATCTCTCTCAGGGATGGGCCCGATGCCGTGGACCATCAACTCAGAGATCTACCCTCTGTGGGCGAGGAGCACAGGCAATGCCTGTGCGGCCGGAGTCAACTGGACCTTCAATATCCTGGTGTCCCTCACTTTCCTCCACCTGGCTCAGTACTTCACCTACTACGGTCAGTTTGTGTGCTGCAGAAATTCAGAACAAACCAATTTATTCTTTATTTTTTTTGTGGAAGAAAGAGATTTTCTTTTTTTTTATAAACCCAGTCAAACTTGAGCTCATGTAATTTCAATAAGACTTCCTGTCAGGAGCAATTACCAGCAGCAATCAGTGCTGTCAGTCTTCATCCGATTCCGTCAAACCTCTCAGCAGATCTTGTGTAACATATCATACATCTATACGATACGTCAAAACCAGCAAAGGAGGTGACAGCAGATTGATACCCCGATGTGTTTCCAACCTTTCCTCCTTCCACACCTCCTCCGTTAGTGTCGCAGAGACATCCTGAGCTGCAGCAGGGTTAATGATTGATTTTTGAGTCGTTCATCCGCTCACTCCAGTTTATAAGAATCGTTTACGTTGCCATAGAAACGGTAATTGTGTTTAGCATAATGCACTTAAAAATGCCTGCTTTGACAAGGAGAAAATAGAGATCACAGTGGTCAGGAAATCTCATTAAACTTCTGTCTCTGTGTGAACACGTTTTTAGGTGTAGTAAGCCATTGTGACAGGGGAACTTCTACTTTAACGTTATCGCATGGTGACCAGCAGCCTGGAAGTAACATTTCAATTTGGTAAAACATTTGCCAGCACACACACACACACATCTCCGTAGAGGTTTGTGGGCAGTCAGCATCCAACTGCCTCCAGGATCCACCAGTGTTTCTTTTTCTGTAGATGAATGAACTCATTTATAAAAAGCGACACTGCTCTCGAAAGCCACGCCAGCGTGTTCCTCTCGTTTGTTGGTCCTCAGTGACGGTGTGTTCTTTTGTTTTTCTAACCCTTCCCCAGGAGCTTTCTTCCTCTACTCCAGCCTGGCTCTGCTGGGCTTCTTCTTCGTCTACGGCTGCCTGCCGGAGACCAAAGGCCGCCGTCTGGAGGAGATCGAAGCGCTGTTCCAAAACCAGCTCTGCTCATGCGGCGTCTCCGATTCGGACGAGGGGCGGCAGGTCGAATACATCCGAGTCAAAGGTTCGAACTACCATCTATCGGACAACGACGCATCCGACGTGGACTAGGGAGAGTTTGAGTTTTAGTTAGCTTCGGTGATCGCTGAGTGTAATATTTTTCTTTTTTTTTGTTGTGTGTGAGCTGAGGAGCCACTGGTTACCCTCACGATGAGGTTAAGAAGGCCTTTTATGCTTGTATCATAATGTGAGTGAGTTCCCTTCCAATACAGGGATACATCAGACCGGCACATACGGGTGATTCACACAAAGTCAAGGCCGCGCCCTCTTTTGGGGGAAAGAAAAC
Source organism: Adelosebastes latens (assembly GCA_916700685.1). Classification (NCBI taxonomy): domain Eukaryota; kingdom Metazoa; phylum Chordata; class Actinopteri; order Perciformes; family Sebastidae; genus Adelosebastes; species Adelosebastes latens. The sequence goes on along the minus strand of CAKAKR010062159.1, from coordinate 9,112 downwards.
CGAAGATCCGATAGAAGTTTGTATGCATTCATCTCTTGATAAACAAACGTTTGTTTTATACACATCTAATAATTATTTTGCGATCTTGCCTGATGCTGATCGCCGTCATGTCCCTTCAGTCTTCCCCCGTCTAACACAGTATTTGCTTATCCAGACTTCTATACAGATATTATTGAATCACGTGAGGCTAAGTGTTGTCTGTAAATAACCAGCCTGTTAATAGCCAACTGTTCGATCTATAGGCTGAGATTTAGTTGGAGACGACAGTCCGATGCTGCTGTAACGTTAATGTATGACTGTATTACTGCAGCAGCCTCCCACTCAAGCTAACGTTATCAGCTAGGCATGCTAGTCCCTGTCAACAGCATCATTTAGCCATTTACCACACTGACAGTGAATATTCACGTATCGTATGTCCCTCAAATCTCAGTGTGAAAGCCTCGGTTAACCTGCTACACAACAGCTTTTTGACGTTTTCTCTCCTGTGACGGCGAGTTTCTTTCCCCAAAAAGGGAGCGCAGCCTCTGCGATGACGCCATGCTGGTCTGGTCTATATCTTGGAGCCATAAAGCTCCTCTCTTATATATTTTTTTAGGACATGGCAGAGGAACATATCGGAGATCAGCGTTTTTGGATTCATTGCTGGTGCAACCAACTACACGGCAACTCTTCGGCATAGCGTTATCACTGTTACCGGTTTGTTTGAAGTAGAAGTTTGGAGACATGTTTCCTCTGTTTCCTCTGTTACCGTCTGTGAGGAACACAGGATTGTTTTCCCCCAAAAGGGGGCGTGGTCATGTGAGCCTACTCTTGATGACGTATTGCCGGTCTGATGTATCCAAACACACTCATGCATGTGTCGGCCTATTCTCTGAATTGAGGTGTGATCTGACGCCAGATCTGGAGTCAAACCTGCTTTTAGTAGACAGCTGAATCTTCAACCACGCACCACAAATATCTAAACTACAAAATGACTGTTGAACAACACACACCGCATGTACAAAATACAAGGGACACAGATGGCAGAGGCTGCAGCTCAGCATCAGGAAGATGTTCCTAATATTTTGTACATTTGTTGACTAAATATCATTTATACACGATGTTGTACGTAGTGTACAGCCATCCTACAGCAAAGTTACAGTAAACGTGGTGTTGAAAACCAGGTTCGTGCGTCCGGTTACGAAAACTTTTTGTCGACACGACAGCAGTTGTGACTTCTCGTCGTGTATCTATAGAACCATTATGCCTTTCTATATGAAACACATCTCAAGTTACATGTCGTTTTCAGCTTGTAGCATAGCTCACTAATGTCGGTTCCTCATCTGATGACTTATGTCTTAGTTCGTGGTCGTTCTGATATTTTTTTTTTTTTTATGAAAAGCAAACACCAGAGATGTACAGTATATTGTTCCGAGTTTAGAAAACTTGTATTGTCAGTTGGTGCCTAAACAAAAACCACTCACCAATCTAGTAGCACTGAAAGGAATAAAAGTTGCTATTTATTTATTTAAATACTTTTTGTACTAATTGCTTTAGCGTAGTCTGTTTTTTAAGTTTTAGGCCTGCAATTCTGTTGCTTACCTGCCTCTAAAAATGGCAGTTTTTAACATAATACTTTGGAGAGTACCGTCTCATGTCACCTAAACTATGACCCCATGTTATAAACCTGGGTCCAGCAAAGAAAGCGGTAGACTAAAACGATGTAATTCCATCCTAAACATGATCATATTAGTGCCTGTGTGTATTGTGAAGGTCCCTGATGGCCGTTTTTTGTACATATTTTGCATTTTCACCTGTGATGGAATGTTTTTTTTACTATAATTTCATTTATTTTTGATTTTGTCTTCCTCCATAGCCTTATGTACAAATAGAAGAGCATATCATTTATGTGGTTCTCGTGTCAAAGGTCGAGGCTTTAGCGTAATTTGCCACTGTCGTTTTGTAAAAAAAAATTGTAAAATTGTGCACCTTGTTAGTCAAATATACATAGACTTTTTCTGTGTAGCAAAAACTGTTTGAAGGTAGATTACGGAGTAACTTTGTGTAACAAAAACAAAACAAGGCACTAAACAGGCTGAACAGGTCCGTCATTTTTTGACACCCATCATGAATTAATAAGATATAATACCTCTTTTTAATATAACTTTTCAAATAAGAAGCTGTTCATCAAACAGCTGCGGCACAATAAGGATATTTTCAGTGACCCCCGTCAAAGTCGAATGAAGTATTTGCATCGAGTATTGTGATATTTTTGGTATTGTCGAGGTGTCACACGTACATATGGATGCCTATGGGAATGATTAATCAGTATAAGAGGAATTAGTACCATATTATGCTCATAAATGGCAAGACAGTAATACAATTTAAGTTTAAAGATGGAGAAAAGTATAATTCAGAATGTGAAGGTATTATCTGTTCTGTCTTAAAACCACACACACTAGTTTTGTACTCAAAGTATTATAACAGGAATTAAAACACACACAGATGAAGCTCCATGCATTAACACAGATTGTGTAATTAAACTTGTGTTGACCAAATATATTAGCGTGATTGTTCCAGCTGTTGACATCCAGTCGTGTTAACGCTGTCAATGTGTACTTCTGGTGAAAAATGGTCGCAATTCTTTTTCTATGTGAACCAACTACGTGTGTTTCTACAGTTTACGAGGAACTACAAAAATACCAATAAAAAACGAGTGCTGTATAGTATATTTGATTATTGTTCCAGCTGTATATGTTTTGCTAGAGTTTATATTCTATTAAAAAAGTCAATATCTTCATGAAATCTTAACACTTGAACGTGTATACGGGGAAAGAAATAAACTTATGAATCGGAGTGAACGCTTTGGGGCTTTATTTCATAACACTTAGAACAAACACTTTGAATATTTAATGTGGTTTATGTGCTTAAAACAATAACGGTTTGTATAAAAACATGCACGGAACAGTTTTTTTTTTTTAATCTATCTTACTTCCCTTTTCTGTTTGAGCAGGAGCAAGATGTCAGCTATTTCCTGGAGTGTCTCGGCCTCTTCTGAGAGTCCGTTGGCCCGGGTGCCAGATGTGACCTCCTCCCTCACTTCGTTTGAGAGGTCTTTCATCAGACGGCCATTTTCTTGTTGCCCTCTCTCGTCTCTGCCCTCTCTATTCTCCTTACCTTAAATCACAAACAAGAGCAGAAAACATTCATTTCTGTATTAGTCGGTGGAATTTGCTGAATATAAACAATGAGTAATGTAAATATGTTTCTTAATTTACACATGAAATGAGTTCACTTTCATGTTATACCTCTGCCACCGGTGATGCTCAGAGCATCTAGAAAGGGGTTTATGGGTCTCACTCTGCCATCAGTGTGTTTGTTTATAACGCTGCTGCCTGATAGAGAACCAGCCCTGGATTTCTTCTCGGTCCAGGGTTTCTCTCCTCTCCCTGCCTTCCCTGATGGAGGTGTGTGTGGCTTTGCAGCGGTATCAGTTTGCCTCCCTGTGGCTGGATGCTGCACCGACACATCAACAGGTGGTGGTAGGTACAACCCAGTGGCTTCAACGTCTACAACCCTGCACTGAGTCGAGGCGTCACGCGTCTCAGCTGTGGGGTTGTAGACGGTTTGAGTTCCCGCGTCTCGACTTTCACTGGGTGTTTTCTTGCATTTGCACGCAGAGCTCTGAGTTTGTGGAGATGCAAACTGAGCCGTGCTGCTATTGCTCCCTGATGCTTTAACTTGGAAAACTACGTTCTCCATAATTTTGCGATTATCTCTGATGTTCATTTGGGGTTTCGGGAGCGGGGTTGGAGGCCTGGGCTGCTTGGGGTGCCTTTGTTGTGGATTCCCCTGGTTTGGGTTTAGGATATCTGCACAACAGGCTTGGTCCATATATGAAGAGGCAGCCTGGAGGAGACATGGCTGACAGCATTCTTCCTCCTAAAATACAGTTAGAAAAAGTGTTTATGTTAGATGTTGCTAAAGAGAACAGTTACTGATGTGTGGTGTTGTGAAATTCAGAAATGAATGCTAACTATTAGGGGTGTAAATCACAAGTTTCATCACAATACGTTATTAAATAGATCCTTTGGACAACGATATGATATTTAATGATATCACAAAGTCTGCCACGATACGATTTTGATCCGAATTCAGTCGATGTTTTCATTTTGCATCGATATTGGATTGTCGATCACCGAATCCATATATCGATGTATCGTTACACCCCTAATAACTATTGCTGACAGGTGCTGATTGGAGGATTGTTTATATTGCACCTGTGCATGTTTAATAACGATGATGTGTTAAAAAATGATGGCTGCAGTCACTGGCACAGTGCTGATTTAATTTAATTGAATTTAATTGAATTTAATTGAATTTAATTTAAAACAATGCAGTCAAATATTAGACTAAACTTTACTGCAGCTTTAACTGCTTTATTCTGAGGTGATTCTGTCGTCCCAGTACAACAGGAAGCTGGACAAAAACTTCTAAGTGCAACTTAACTTACATCATCCGAGTCTGAACTGAGGTAACCTCTCCTACAAGAGTAACTTGGCGAGTATTCGCAGCCATTCATGGGGCCGCTGTTGTGTTCCAGACATGCTGCAGGAGTGGAAAAAAACCCAACATCTATTCAATTTATTGTCTTTTTCTCCAGCATATACACAATTAGCTTAATTGGAGATCCTTGAGAAACTTACAAAAGCTCATGTCAGTGCAGTTGGAGAGCTGTGAATAAAACAGAATTAACATGTAAAACTGCAGCTGCCCACATCAAAATGGCATAGTATCTTGTATAACTCTATCAGGATAAATTTACAAATACTTTTAGAAGCTCTACACCAGTGGTTCCCAACTGTTTGGTTCCTATCGTTGAGTAAACTGATGACCCCTGACTAAGTGACATTTTATGGATATGTCATATTATATTCAATGCATAACAATAACGGTACAGAACAACGGATGAATTGTACAATTAACCCAAATAGTGAACGCAATTACTGCAGGATGTTTGCGAAAAAAGAGCGATTTGGATGAATTTCAAGCAGATTATTTCCTGTGAATATTGCATCGGAGATGAGTATTCCTGTTATTTTTTAGGAACTTTTAATACAAATCTCTGTCTCTGTATTACGTATTTTTTAAATTCTAATTTCTTTAACAATCATACTTACTTAATAGGATTATTTTTTTTTATAAATTGAATGTTTTCTGCTCCTTGACGCTTGGCCATAGTTTATATCTTAAATAATAATCCAAACTTTAAAAATAACAATTTCATTCAGTTTTCTTAACAGAAATGAATGAAATGCTGCTTTTTTTTAAAAAAAAACGTTGTCTTGAGTCAAGTTTCCACCAAGAAGTTCCTGGTAAGTTTAGTCCCAGGACTTTTCAAGGAAAATCAAGAAGGCCTTGCAACCCCCCCGTGAAGCTTTGGGGACCCCTTGTGGGGTCGGGACCCCCAGGTTGGGTAACTGGTGCTTTATAAAAGAGCTCATAATGATTGGAGAACCAGGATACATTTTCTTAATCGTCAAGCAGATATTTATTGTTTGTTTTCTTTCAATTCAATGTCGGTGCTGTTGCAGTTACAAACTCTGCCACCAGGTGGCGATAAAAGGCTAACTTAACACTCACATGTATGATGTCGCTTCCCTCCACTTCCATGCACTGTGGGTCAGGGACAGTTCTGACAGTGAAGAAAACATAAGAACAAATCATATTACATATCAGTGATTTTAAAAATATATATATATTTCATGTGTATACACCTACTGTGGTGCTGAAGATGTGGCCTCTGTTTCATCTTTGAGGTATATCTTTGATGTTCCGCTCCCAAAATGAGAACCTGAAATCAAATTTCACGTTAACCTCAACAAGAAGAGTTGATGTGGTTGCGTCAAAGTTTCAAGCAGTATTCACCTTTTCGTTCACATTCTTCAGTACTGAAGCCCCTGAAGACATCTCCCTCAAACTGCTGCTCAGTTTCTGACTGGTTGAGAGTGAAGTCCAACAGGGGCTCCTTGTCCTCTGGTTGGTTGAGAGAGAAGAGGACCTCACGTCTCGCTTGGTCCCCGGCCTCTGTGTTACTGTGATAACGCATATAATGATTTGAGTGCTTATAACAAAAATGACAGGGAGAAAATAATCCATCAAATATTGGTCTCACTCTGGCTCTGGACTTGTAAACAGGACTCGAGCTGCTGTGGGTGTCTCCAGTTGGTAGAGGGGTGGGTTGGATCCACAGGACCAGGGGACACAGTCTGTCATACCTCTGGGCTGGGAGAAAGGCTGAAACTAGCGGAAATAAAATCAGATTGGATATTAAAGTGGCATCATATTTGGGAAGACACTGTCACACTTTTGAAAATATTCTGTGAGATATTCATTTCAAAAATAATAATCCCTCTTTACTACCTCGGTTTGCTCCAGCCCTGAGGTGTCCCAGGGGGGAGGGGAGCAGCGGGGAGGTAGCTGTGCCTGCGTCTGGCCTCTCTGCTGGAGGTTCAGCTGCAGGGGGAACATTCCTGAGGAGACCAGTTTGATTTGGCTTAAATTGACGGATTGTATAAAATATACTCATGCACAGTTACCATTGTGTAATTTAATTTGTGAGAGAAAATACTT
>CAKAKR010062158.1:19639-59193 GCA_916700685.1 Adelosebastes latens | reverse complement strand
TTCCCCCAGGAGACTGCTGTTCATGTCCCATGTGAAACGTAGTCATTTTAAGCCAAAACATGATGTCTTTTACTAAACCTAACCCAGTAGTTTTGTTGCCTAAACCTAACTAAGTAGTTTTGTTGTGTTTTTCTTTTGTCTCAATGTCGTAGTCATTTTAAGCCAAATAATAATGTTTTTTTTACTAACCCAGTAGTTTTGTTGCCTAAACCTAAAAGTTGCGTTTTGGTTTTGTTCTGTTTCCATCTACAACGTTAATCACGTCTTTAAAACGGCGACTGTAATCCAGGAAAAAATACAAACGTATTTTGTTTATGCACTTTAGTTGTATGGGAACGTTATTTTGTGAGAGACAGGGTTGGCCATGTGACTCTGGTGTGTTACCTGTCAAGTCAGTTAAAAATCGGCTATTGGAACATCTCCTCTCTGTTGGGGAAGCAGCAGGAGCTAGTTCAGGAGGTGAAAAGATACCAAATACTCTACATATTGTTAGGCTCACCGCTACACACAGCAACAGCTCTGGAACCAAACTCTTGGACAGGATCTGACCTCTGGGGTGAGAGGCACTATGCAAGTGTAAGGATACTCCTGAACCCCGCAGTTGAGGGCTGCTGTGTTGTTTTTTTCCCCAAAGAACAAGAGGATCATCTCTATGTGTTCCTCCTCAAGCTGTTCGTTTATCCATTTATCCGTTCGTAGCTATACCTACAAAAAGTAATGCACTGTAATTTGTATATATCCCACAAAATAATTTCGTATTTAATCCACGTAATCGTGAACCAGGAAGTATAAAGAGCGGCAAACGCTGCGTAGGGAGGAGGTCGGGGTGGATGAATGGGTCAAAAAACACCAGACTTTCGCCCAGGAGACCGGTGTTTGTATCCCGTATGAAACCAGAAGTCAACGTTGATTTGTCACGTAATTTATGTACTTAAAGCCACTTCTGGAGTTATTTTAATCCAAACCACAATCTTTTCCTAAATAGTTTGTTGCCTAATCCTAACCAAGTCAATCTTTTCCTAAACCTACCCAAGTAGTTTTGTTGCCTAAACCTAACCAAGTTTTTTCCTGTGAAGACAGTTTATTTTGAGAAGACTGTGTGTATGTAACGAGCGGAAACTGTCACGTGTTGCCGGACATTCGTAAGAGAACGCACAAAAATGAGGAATAACTTTTCATGAGATATATGAACCGTTTTATGACAGTATGTCTCAACAGACGTGTTTAGATGAATAAATTCCTCTGTGGATGATACATATCGGTATATAAATGTATGCTTTTCTTACTATCAGTAGAGGCACACCTCCCTCTGTTATGTTGGACAGTGATGACAGTTTGGAAAAGAGTCCCTCCCACAACGGATGTTGAAGTTGACATTTAATGTTAGATTAAGCTGGGAAGCACTGTGTGTGTGCGTGTATGTGTGTGCACATGTTCAAATGTGTGTGTGTGTGTGTGCACTGTAATAGTGGGTGTGATGATATATCATGACAATGAAAAGCATTTGTCATGTTAAACAATCCTATGTTATTAAAAGACTGAATTATTAATCTTAGTGTTGCCTGTAAGGGCCTCTTACACTTTCTGCATAATAGCATCTGTGCTTTGGTGTAGATCCATGTGTGTGTGTGTGTGTGTGTGTGTGTGTGTGTGTGTGTGTGTGTGTGTTCTCTAATCCACCATTCTTTGATGGATTACACATAGCTGAGGAGCAGCAGTCAACTAGGCCCTTAGAAAAGCTTTATTAACACTGTAAATAATGACAACAGGCAGTCGATTCAGATGACATGCTGTAGGGCTGAAACTCCACTGGCACACAATACTGTAATGTTTCCCAACTGATAAAGTATATAATACGGTATATAACGGCTATATATCAGGTTTTGAAAGGTTGGGGTGTTTTTCTCCTTTCTTACAGTGAATTTACATGCTCTTTGTAGCATTGAGCTATTTTTAATACACACAGTTTCACTCATTCACAAATGAGAGCGTCTCCCTTGTCTGGCCACAGAGGCTGGCTACATTCACTGGAGCTGTGCATAAGTGCTAGCTCAAGGACATCTCAAGAGAGGGAGAGGATAACGAAAAAAAGCAAAGACAAAGAAACACTAATTTTGTATGCCACCAGTTCATTTCAAGCTTTAGGGACACGTTAACGCAATAACGCATTAACGAAATTTGTTTTAACTCCACTAACTTCTTTAATGCATTAACGCGCCTTGCAATTTTTATATTGTAGTGGGCTCAGGTTTAAAGCTAGAAACTAGAATGAAACTAGAAATCCTAAGGAATCCATTGGTACCAACCTTATAGTAGCTTGTCGGGAAGGAGGCTAAATAACGCCCCAAACTTACACTAAATTTTGGTGAGGAAAAACTGTCATGGACATTTTCAAAGTGGTCCCTTGAGCTCTGACCTCAAGATATGTGAATGTAAATGGGTTCTATGGGTACCCACGAGTCTCCCCTTTACAGACATGCCCACTTTATGATAATCACATGCAGTTTGGGGCAAGTCAGCACACTGACACACTGACACACTGACAGCTGTTGTTGCCTGTTGGGCTGCAGTTTGCCGTGTTATTTTTTTTATGCTAAATGCAGTACCTGTGAGGGTTTCTGGACAATATTTGTCATTGTTTTGCATTGTTAATTGATTTCCAATAATAGATATATACATACATGTGCATAAAGCAAGCATATTTTCCTTCTCCCATGTTGATAAGAGTATTAAATACTTGACAAATCTCCCTTTAAGGTACATTTTGAACAGATACAAAAAATGTGCAATTAATTTGCGATTAATCATAATTGAATATGAACATTGATTGGCAGTCCTAAAATAAATAAATAAATATATATATTAATTATTCTTGTTGCATATACCTCTATTATTACTTCTGTATTATTTATTTGTACTTATTTCTCTCTTTGTGCTGCTGCACCTGAATTTCCCCTCTGGGGATCAATAAAGGCTTATATTATCTTAGTAAAGAAAATAAGTCTTACATGGATAATGCTTTCAGAAGAATACAGGATTTAGTTTTTCATCATGTAGTTGTCACCCCTTTAGACATATCATTGTTCAAAACAACAAAGTCATATTTGCCGTTCTGCTCGAGGATGAAACATTCTGATGAGATTTAATGTGAGGGGTGCAAGTCTATTGTTTTGAGCTGCCCATTTGCTGCCATGACAGTCAGACACCGGAGGGAAAGTTTGTCCTTCCCAACTACCTCTTGCTCCTCTTCAGCCCTGACTCATTCCAGGTGTGCATGTGTACGTGCACACGGGAGACACACAAAAAGAGAGAGAGCGGACAGAGAGTGTGTGTGTGTGTGCATGCAGATGCAGAAGTCGGCGAGTGTTTGTATCGGCGTTCGTGCATGGGTCCTTACGCGGCTGCTTACGTGTCAGCAGACAGACACCCTCTGGCCGGAGCCAAATAAAGTCTCCTCACCTGTTTGTGGCCTTTGAGGAAGACTGTGTGTGTCACCTCCCAGGGGCCAATGCCATGCTGACTTAAAGCCGCTGGAACAATCAGCAGACTCTACACGGCCGGGTCAGATAGAATAGCCTCAGCCCCTCTGAGTCCAGGATCAGGAGCTGTTTTGTCTCTCTGTATATGCCGAATGACTTTAGACCCAGAGTGGATGACTTTAGAGGATAAGTGTAGTGCATGAGCTGAGAGAGCTTAGTCCAAGACTTGGACCTTGCTTATGTAAATTGTTTGAAGTGTGTTCAGTGATGGAATTTGGGGATTAGGGGCAATGCCCCAGTGAGACTGTTTGACTTTCCATACCATAATATATCCACTTGTTCCCATTCAGAACATCTCTGGCCAGAGGTTACTACTGTAGACTGGCATCTTTGGGGATTTCACAGCAGCACATGGAGAGAGAAGGCTTGAGAAGTCATTTCTTGCGTTTTCATTTTGTTTTAAGCCAAACCATGACGTTTTTTTTTTACCAAACCTAATCAAGTAGTTCTGTTGCCTGAACGTAACTAGCTAGATATATTGCATTTTTTTTTTTTTTTCCATTTACAACATTAATCATGTGGGAGACAGAGTTGACTTCATTAACTCAGCAGTTCAGCAAATCACCGGCATACCTAGAAATGTGCATGGGCTACCCCCAGCTCCATCTCTCACTTGTATGTAACTCCCATTGGGGCCTTGCCCCTATTGATGGATTACGGTGCGGTCAATATCTTTCTATTCACGCTAGTGGAAAGTGATTTCATAAATATTCTATTGTGTTAAGGAGTGCTCAGACGATACATATTCCCACAGCATTCAGCTCAGAGGGAACGACTGAAGAACAGCAGCCTTATGAAAAGCTTTCCCGACCTTCGCAGCAACCTTTCATAAACCCAGTTTCCACCCCGATGAACTCATTCTTTTTTCTAAAATCTGCAGTCAGATTTTTGAACAAAGGTCAGACTGAACCAGGAGAAATGACAACGTTAATCGGATGTCACTTTTGTCTTACATTATTTTAATGTCCTCTGTGTCCGCAGTTGACTTTGCCCACCTCTTCTTAACATCTCAATCATGTTAGAGGTTCGGACAGGTATAATCTGTGCTCTAAACCCTCCAAAAATCCTACTTACTAGCCGTCAATATACACAATCTAGATTGAAAACAATTTCACACATGGTTACAGAGGAGATTTCTGGGAAGCAAGCTTTTAGATGAGTTTGTTTCCGTGAAAAGAGCAGACCATGTGGAGATTGGCTCTTGCCAGAGCGCTATCTGTAGATATAATCAACCCTGGGGGATTACATGAGGTAGGATGGATAAAGCAGCAGTGGTGAAATTACTAAACTGTAACAAGAAAGTCATTTTCTTTAACCATCTCATGAATTTAAACAGTTTAACCCCAGCTGATTGTTATTCACTCGTGTGATGCAACCGTTTAAATACCTATTTTCATGCCATCAACTAAAACATATCAGACATGCCATTGTGTGATTCCTGAAGAGGGTGAGTTTAATCAGGAGATTATCTATATTAAGCTTGTAAAAATTTGAATTTAATATTGAAAGGTATGTTGTACTCTTAAGTAGGCTGGGAGACATGACTTGAAATCCATATCAAGATTAATCGTGCACGTTTACCTCTGTGAGGACAAATGAAACAATATCATTATAAAAACATGCAGTTTCTTTCACCTGAGTGATTCTCCATCCTACCAGTCGACCCCTTAATCATTGGCTATGACTCTAAGTAAGATTTAGTTAACATTAAGAATGCATTTGTTTGCTAAAATAGACAATCATGGGTAAAACAGGCTCTGTTTCACATCCCTTGTGACTAAAATAAATAATTGAATTACATGCTATTCCTGTATTCTATCTGTGGGAATTTTAAGGGTTTGGAGAGTACAGTAATGTGTACTCTCAGTACATTGTCCGACATAGGTCATATCTTGTGTTTCCTTTAGGGATGTACCGATCCATTCCAATGACTCATTGATATTGACATTACTAAGACGATTGGATATCACTTAGACGCGACCAACACACATTTGATGGTTATTATTCTGAAGGCTATATAACATGGTGTGTAAAAAATACTGCAACTTGCTCATGTACGCGCATATTGCGAGGGCACGCCGGGAAACCACAAAGTGGCAGCGTCATCACGGAGAACAGTAACTACCTGTCAGTGGCGATATGAATGGAGTATAGAATTTGCAATACAAATAAACATTCCGTCACTTTCTGAATCTATTTTATGTTAACAATAAACACTTATAAGACATGGAAACTGTGTCATATACCTCCTTGACGTTTAATAATGCGCGTACATGGGCAAGCTGCAGTATTTTTTCTATCATGTTATAAAGCCTCCAGAATAATATCAATGTTTTAAAAAATGGTTTTTGTTCCCCTTTAAGAATTGTTGTGTAGTTACAGCCTCACTTTACTAAACTCAGACAGTAGAAAAGTGATGTTAATCTCTCATCTATATTGTGTTGACTGAAGGCAAAGTGTGGCCGGCATCTTCTCTCTGTATTAGTTAACGCTGCAGCTGCAATTTCTGCAGTGTCATGGCTTTTATTTCTTTGTTACATGATTGATGCTGTGATATTTTCTTCAAGCACAGGCAAAAACCACGCCACTTTCATTGCGTCTAATTTGCATCTGATATGAATCAAAAGAGCAGCTGTAGTAGCAGGAAGTCGACGCTGTTTGTATCTATATCTGACGTACTGTAGCTTTATCCCTGTCAAAACTCTCAGGAGTGTGTGTGTGTTTGTGAGCGCGTGTGCCTGTATGACCATTATGTTGTGAGCTTTAGTTCCTCTCACATCCATGCTGGTCATGCTCTGTCGACGAAATGTGTTGCAGCACGAGATAAGAGGATCAAGAAGATACACCGCTGCCCTGGATGTGCGCTGGTGTGTTATCTCATTTTTTTGATCTTTTTGAGAGAGCAAGCTTGCGATCTTTGCCTCCTGGGGCCTTCTCAATATTTCATGACTGTGCAATGTATCTTTTTACACTGAAATATGCTGTGAATTAAACATGACTGACTGCATAATCAAAAGCTTTTAATGCAAGTAGAAGGGCAAGCCTCTTTGGGCTCGCCTTTTAATTAAAGAATAAATGGCCACAGATTTTGGTGAATTTAACGAGGCGTAGATTTGCTTGATATAGTACAAGAACCGTCTGTGCACTTCTTAGAAAGGAAACCTCTCTGCTCTCCGTGCCCCCCCCCTAACATTTATAGCCATTTCAATCACTTGTGAAACAGGTTCACTACTTCATAGAGGCATAAAGGAGCAATAAAAAAGTTGTTTGTAGAGCATTAAATGCGGAGGCAGCCTCAAGGCTTTCATTTTCCTGCAGAAACTCCATGAAAATGACATCGGAGTAAAATGCTAAAATTGTAAGGTAATTAGCTCAATATCGGTAAAGCCTGGCACTTGGGACTTTCAGATTAAATGAGCAGACTTTTGCTTATAATCGTAGTGGAGGTAGTTAGAAAATACAAAGCCCTTATACATAATTACTCTTCTATTGGTGAAAAGGTTGTTTTAAATGTATCACACGTTTAACGTTACAGCATTGCCACTAGGGTGTCCAGATTGGCACAATGATGCCACCTTCTTGGTAAAATATACATTCAAAGTTGATTGGCAAAACTCACTTAAAGTACAAGGGGTCACTTTTTCTTCATCACACTGTAATGAGATAGGCTATTTGAATCTAAAGTTGTGTATTAAAAAAAAAATCATCCTAACTACCATGTGATCAAGTCAAGTGTTAAAAGTCTAACTCCATCTTTGACTCATCTCAAAATAAACTCATGTGTGCATCCACGTTGTGAATAAATGATCATATTCAGGAACACCAAGAACGAAAGGCATATAGCATGACTCCTGATATGTCATAGAGGGGGAGACATTGTCACAGATCTATTATGAATGTATTTTATGATCAAACATGCCACATAGCCACAACAGAATGACACATCACTCATCATATTTCAGCTGGGACAAGCCTGAATGTCATAATACTCAATACTAGATATGCTAATATGTTCATTTTTGATCCAACACTTTAATTGTGATTTAATAATAGATAGGATGAGCCTACTCTTTATCACAATGAATCCGGTAATTCTGACTACAGTTTGAGTGTGGTATCAGACTTCTGAAGACAATATGTGTGCATGTTAATGCTCTGGTTAATAACATTTACTACATAGTATGTCTGTATCTATCGCTTGATGCTATTCTCTTCTAAAAGACGTCAGAGATACAGCTATACTGTAGTGGCATAGCTGACTGACCACTAACAGAACTATAGGCCCATTCTGCCAAACTGTCCTATCAAGTGTGTTACCCATAGAAACAAAATAGGAGTAGAACGGACATTTCCCATTCAAATCAACATATAGTAGCAGGATGGTCACAGCAACGGCCATTTTATGTGTACCATTGCCATTGCGACCGTTGTGGGCTAACTTCTGTATAAACTAAACCGACTTAAAGGACCAGTGTGTAACAATTATGGGGATCTTTTGGAAGAAATGGAACATAATGTTAATAAGTATGTTTTCTTTAGTGTATAATCACCTTTGTTGTTAGCTTAAAATGAGCCGTTTATATCTACATAGGGAGCGGGTCCTCTTCATGGAGCACCATGGTGCACCGCCATGTTTCAACAGTAGCCCAAAACGGACAAACCAAACACTGGTAACATTTCCTGCTTGGGCCGGAGTCGATAACGTAACTCGCTCCCGTCGCCGCCGCTCTCTTTCTCTTGCTTAACCACTCACTTCCCACGTACACACACACTCGATCACACTTGATAGTGTTAATCTGCTATCTTCAGTGAAAAAAAAAGTCTACACTATACAGTACTATGTCCGTATTCCCAAGGCATAGAGCTGTATCTCTGTACAGTCCTCCTCCAGTAGATGTAGCAGTAGCATGCCAAAAATAGCCAGAGGCTTCAAAGTCAGAGGTGACAGCAGTTCAACCAGCAGCAAGGCTTTGCTTAAGCTAATTATTGTTTTATATTCGCACAAATTAAAATGAAATATATTACACTCAAAGGCTATTTGCAGCACAATGAAGTAGTGAGCGGCGAACAAAGTTTTAGATTTATCATCTTTTTGACGGGAACAAGGAACTCCTCTCAGATCTATATACTCAGAACATTTGTCATGACGCAAAGGGCTGAAAGGAGCAGTTGGTCAGGCTTTTTCACATTTTAATGATCCTCTCTGGGACTTATTCCCCATTTCTCTCTCTCTCTCTTTCACTCTTTCTCTGTCTCCCACTCCCTCTGAGAAGAAATCCCAGAAATATGGATAAGGATTGCCCCACGGAGAGTACATGACCTCATTTCCATGTGTCACAGTGATCTAATAGGCTTGGACACTGCGAGCGAGGATCTGAAGGGTTTAAAAATGTTCTTAGTTCACTCTGTCTGTTTGGCTGTTATAGGTGGGGATAATGAGGTCTTGGCTGCAGGAAGGGTAGAAGCGGGTTAAACCACTTCAACCTCCCTTAAAGGTCTTATTGATAACATTTTTATGTAGACGAATATTTAAAAAAAAGAAAAACATCCACAGAGCCTTTAGAAAGGTGCCGAAAAATATGTTTTTTCCTGAAAAAAATTGTTTTGATTGTGAATTAGTCATTTTAAAAATTTTGGCGAGTCCAAAATGAATGTTTTGTTTATATCTGTGGAAGATATCTGATGTTGGTTCCCACATCTCTGGGTTGTCAGAGTGGAAAAAACAGATAAATGGCTGAGATTGACAGTAAATGCCTGGCAACACCCGATTTGACCGTTATCAGGCCATTAAATAGGCGTTATCAGTCGCTATAAGCACCACAGATGTGGGTCAGTAGGGGCCTACTACACCTATATTGTAAAAGTGAAAGTGAAACTTAAAAGCAACACGTTCTAACATGTTGTAAAACTGAATGAAACATCACGTTTTGAACACAAACAAAAAGGCCTCTTTAGGTTTAAGCAACAAAATTACAACTTCTTTAGGTTTAGGCAACAAAAAAAACACTTACGTTTAGGGAAAAACATCGTGTTTTGGGTTAAAATAACTACCAACACAAACACAACTACACATTGTTGGTTTCACACAGGATGCAAACTTCGGTCTCCTTTGTGAAAGTCCTGTGTTGTGTGTGTAGTAGGCCCCTACTGGCCCATATCTATGGGGCTTATAGCGACTGATAATGCCTATTTAATAGCCTGACAACAGTCTAATAGGCTGCTGGCAATGACTTGTTGTGAAGTAAATGCAATGGAACGGGGGAGGGAGAATGTGACATCTAGTGGCTGATTGTTATCAATGTTATCAATAGCACCTTTAACTTTGCCACCAAAGAGGTCAAATGAAGTCACAGAGTTAGCCAACAAACTCAAAACTTCAAACACGGCAGATGTGTCATGGCAGTCTTAAGTTGTAGCTTAAACACCAAGGATTATATTAAGATTAATCAATGCTTCCGGGTACTTTATTCGAAAAGAGAAACACACACTGTAATTTAATTATTCTAAAGAGCTTTAAATAATTAAACAAATTTGATACAAACGAAAAGAAAGAGTATACCTTAGAGAGCTTAGAGTTAGAGAAAATAAATCCTGACATCGCAGCACTGGGATTTTGCACATAACCCGTTTTAACAAGCGCTGACAGCCGAACATTAGCGAGAAACTGTATGTAACTAGCAACCATCAGCACTATAAACCAATTAGAAGGTGACAGGAACCAAGCAGACATTAACACAAAGCAATTGAGCAATCTCCTTCACAGCTTTTCACAAGCCCACAAAGGAGATGTCACTTAGTTTTTTTTGGTAATTATACTACTCTTTCAATTATCCTTGATGAGGGGGAATTATTTTATTTAATAAATTACTGTAAATTAGGTCGTAAATGTATGCAAGCTTGTGAATTTGACATGCTTAATAAGTGGATTTATTCATCCTGTGGCTAATTATGTCGTATTTATTTACCTTTTGCCCATGTTGTTCTTTTGAATCACGTACATAAATAATGACAATGACAAAATCATTTCACCGTGCTTGGTAATTACAGTCAGTCAGAACCTGATATGTATATTTAGTAATCACCTTATTGAAACTTCTTTGAGTGATGTTAAAGGCAGCTGAATATTTACTTTAGTTTCTATTATTATTTTTTAAAATAGAAGCTGGCGTCCCTCTGCACATCGTTGTCTTAATCCTTCTCCTGAATCTCCACAGCTGTCTGCCCGTCATCGTGCCATCACCGTCTACGAGTCAACCTACTTTCCTTGAACAAAGCTGACATCTTACAGTGAACCACTTAGACACTTCTCCCACAGCTGTTTATACTCACACAGAGGGGATGTCATCCGTTGAAAGTTTTCAGTTAGCACCAATCCCATGGGATTGTTTTTCTTTTTTTTTAAACTGACAGTGTTACGAGACAACTGAACTGTTGAATCGGAATAGCATTTTTAGTGCAGTGTGCCATATTGCTACAGTTGAATGGACCTACATTAAATCGAACATTAAAAATGTGGCTCTGTTAGTCAGTGACTAATACAATAGACTGTATATAAGAAGTGGACGTAGTAATTGTGACATCACCCATTGGTTTGTGAAGCCTAAAGTTGGGCATTTTGGCTGCCGCCATCTTGGTATTTTGCAACCAGAAGTGACACGAGAGGTTGGAGCTAAGTACAACCGAACGCGCAATAGACATTTTCAGGTGACCAAAAAGGCTATAATTAACTTTCATGAACTGATAACACACTGTGAAAGTTAAAATTGTAGGACGAAAACCGAGACAACTCCCAGACCGGACAACGCCGTGGTAGCGACCTGTCAATCACAAGGTAGCCACGCCCTAAAGCATACCCTGCTTTATGGTCTATTTGACTCTAAATGGGACCATAATTTACTAAATGAACATCATGCTGTATTGAAGAAGACTTGAAAGTAGTGATTGAGACCATAAACTCATGTTTACAATGTTTACTGAGGTAATAAATCACGTGAGAAGTAGGCTCATTTTCTCAAAGACTTCTATACAATCAGACTTGTTTTTGCGACCAGAGGAATCGCCCCCTGCTGGCTATTAGAAAGAATGCAAGTTTAAGGCACTTCAGCATTGGCTTCACTTCTCAGACCAGGAGGTTGCCCAATGTTTAATACAACAGTGGTAGTCTTCCCAATCTATACAATTTAACAGTAAATAAAGATGACATACAATTAATAAAAGAATACCACAACATTCAACAAGGTCGGGTGTAATCCCAAGAGTTTTTTTGGCTATCAAAGCTTGAGTAAATGTCATTATCACCTAATTTACATTGAGTCACAGTTCAGAATGAGGGATGATTGCCTACCCAACGCTGAGAAAGATAATATTCCACCAGTTTTAATATTATGTTCCTCAGTGTCACAGGAAAGTGAATATAGATAGATCATTATGGGTAAAAACTGAATTACTTTGATACACAATAACCAACTGATTTACATGCAATTGGGCTAGTCAGAGAATGAAAAAAGCAACTTTCACTGGGGTCCATGAAAACTGGGGCACTTTTGTTGTAAAACAAGGAGCAAATATAGAGCAACACAATGAGAATGCAGATAAGCTAAAACCTCTGAATGTATATGTTGTATATCCATTGTCAACTGATGCACGTAAGCATTATTCATTTTAAACCGTTGTCCAAATATAGCTGCTGAATAACAACGGAGGGAGAGACACACAATGGCGCAAGAGGACGTCCTGGGCAGATGCTGCATCAATTATGTACCGAATGACAAGTGGATGCTGGCTAGAGCGTAATTAGTCATTAATGGGTATGTCAAAAGTTCACAGTCAAACAACAATACATCATGGCTTCCTGTGCGTGGAGAAGCACCAATTCCCTTATCTATTTAATATACTATATATCACAGCGTGTATGACAAAAATAAAATGAACATAAATAAAAAAGTATCTGTAGATTGTAAACAAAATGGAAAAACACCCAGCAGGTGAAAACATGCCCACCATAAGCCCAGTTATCTATCCACCCTGTAATCTTTAACCCGGCACACTCTGACAGAGATAAACATGTTTTGTTGCAGCAGACAGCGCGCAGCGTGAGGCCTTCATTAGGCCCTGTGTAGCTGTGTCCATTGAAGCACTGGGATCTCTGGAAGATTGATTGTGGCAGAGCACAGATCAGTTAGGAGACCTCCCCCACTTTCTGCCGCTGGTCCAAACCCAATAGTCCTTGCTAGGGAGCAGCTTAGGGACCCCAACTCTACACAGAGGCAATATCGTCTGATAAATTGCCTTTCCTGGCACGATTATACACCGGGGTGTTCCCCACGGTCTTTGGGAGCAATGCTTTAGAGCTCCGGCATTGTGGGAAGGTAGTAAAAGTGGGGCAATCTGTTATAAGAATGGACAAGCAGTGATAGGCTGATATCATGTAGTGTATGGCATTGAATCAAATGTAGGCATTAAAAGTAAATATCACACTATCTATACTTGATTATGTGAACATCATATGTCTTTATTCAATGAGCTGCTGGTTTGTATTTCTTATTTTTTGATATGAAAACCCCGGAGCGTTCTCACTGTTTTCTCAGATGGAGTAGAATACCCAGCAAAGTGAGCTGGAAGTAAATTCAGAGTGAGTGGAGGTGGAAATGTGTTTTTCCTAGATAGAAATACACAAAAGTCAGATTTTTTTTGTCTGGTCTTTCTTGTAAGACACCATCTCATGTGGCCACCCAGATAGCGTTGCTTCAAAACATTGGACATAGTGTACAACCGGTCTTTCATTACTTCCTCACAGTCAACGTTGCTCTGTTTCTTTGGCTGGCATACTGTAAAAGAGAATACCCAGACTGTTTAATCCCCAACTTCCTGCTACATTGTTTTTTTGCCCTCAGGGCGCTTCAGACAGGGCCGTGTTGTATTTCCAAACCTCAAATAACTCAAGCCCAGAGCATGTGAGAGCTAGCTGACATTCAGACCCTGGAGTATCTCGAAGGTTTTCCAAAGGGTTGGCCCGCACACTGGTTCACTGAAACAATGCAAAGTGATGTGGCTATGAGGGGAATGTCTGCCAAAACTGTTGGGTGCACTTTAATTATGGAGAGGGATTGTGCAACCCGCCTGACTGGCTTGACATTATTCAAAAGTAATTAGTTGCTTGTTATTTTAATTATGGATGAAAGGACACAAGAACAGAATTAACTCTGAAATGGGATTGCTGCATTGCCAGAGAGAGAGAGAGAGAACAGGGAGAGGGGAGAGGGATTTTGTACAAGTGTTTTCATATTTTGGTCGCAACCTGCACAGAGAAAAAAATTCTATGATATACCTCTCCCGTGCTATTTTGTCCAAATCTATTATGGATTGACTTAAGTAAGACATTCCTCAATCACGCCAGCCTTTTACATAAATGCACGAGGGAACCCGGTGAGCACAGAAAAGCCAGGATAAACAATTTACAAGGATAAATCAGTCAAATAACCTCACCACTCCTTCTATATTTTTTATAACCTTCGTGAGCTACTTTGTTTTGGTTGATGTCCTTCACGTACAAATTATGCTCTCTTACTTGTCTCTTACATACCAAAAAAAAAGAGAAAAATAAATAAATAAGAAAATAGTATTTTAAAAAATAAATAATAATTTCTTCCAATAAGAGAATTTATTCCCTTTCATCAACATTACCCCTCACGCTTTTGACACTGTTAAAAGCATTGTGTTTTTATTTAAATAACCTGCTAACAGAACACCAAGTTTATGGGTGTTTACATTGTTTGATTATTAGAAGATTAGCATTTTAATAGTAGGCTAATTAGCCCATTCCTTAGGTACATCTTGTTAAACACAGAAATACTTATTTTGTTAAAAAGAGTCAAACTGAATAAAAATAGTTGTTGATGTTAAATGCAACATTGTGTTTATTAAAACAATAATCTAAGATTAAAAAGGTGTTTTGTTTTCACATTTAAATTCCTCGCCTTCTATGGGCTTTATTGTTTTGTGTTGTATACATACATTACAATATGAATATAATAAGATAAAAAAATGTAATGGAAACAAAAAAGAAGTTAATGTGAGGAAGTGACACGGTGCATTATAATGTAGTGTTCTCTCCTGGCAGAGCAGTATTTACCCTGAGGGGACTGCAAGCGCTACAGGCTTCCTACAGCGTCTTCATCCACTAATCTTTCCAACAGCATCTTGATTCCCCTCTGGAGCTCCAGATAGATTGCTTTAATTAAGCACCAACATACTCAATGCACACATAACAAGTCCTAAGTACTGGCCAGGTCAGCTGTTAAATGCTCCAGAGGGAAATATCTGGAGAAATCTGGGAACCACTGGGGTAGGATTTACACAAGGGAACGTGAGCAATCGCTGATAGCTAATGCGCTAAAAAAGCTTTAGTGATGTCCACAGTGCTAACAACGACACTGTGAGTGTATATATCTGTGTTTGTGTGTATTTTGATAAATGCAGTGTAACCATTTGTTCACTCCATGAGTGACCATTTAATGATATGTGACATTTCGTTGATTACTTTACATGTTTGCCATTTCTTTATTCAGTTCTGTCAAAAAATGCCTAATAACTCCAAAGCTGGAACATCCATTTAACTTCTGTAGAAATAAAAGTCAAGACTCTGTGTATGAGAAGCCAGCCGAGCTAATCCCCAACCATTAACAGCTAATTTAGCTCCAGTGACCACATGCAGCACATTCAACTCCTGTCTTCACAGTGAAGCCACCAGCTTCACGTTGATTCCTGGGTGAGGCGAGCTAGCCAGGTACAAAAACACACAAGTAAATGAGGCAATTTTGGAGTTACCAGAGTGTATATTCCTTCTGCTGAACCCAGCCCCAAAATATCCTGGCAGAGAAATATCGAAGTTACTTTGGACAAGAGTATCTGCCGAATGAATGGAAAGTAATTCAAGTAACTGTGATGTAATAAAAACTGCTATCAATTACACTATATCGCTATTGAATTGGTCACATTTCTGTAAATTACCAAGCAACTCATTACAACCAGTGGGCAACCTCCGGGCCTGAAAAGTGAAACCAATGCGGAAGTGTCTTAAAGTTGCGTTCTTTCTAATAGCCAGCAGGGTTGCAAAAAGAAGTCTGATTGTATAGAAGTCTATGAGAAAATGACCCTACTTCTCACTTGATTTATTACCTCAGTAAACATTATAAACATGAGTTTATGGTCTCAGTCGCTAGTTTCAAGTCTTGAGACGGTATGATTTAGGGCGTGGCTACCTTGTGATTGAGATCGTTACCATGCCGTTGTCCGGTCTGGGAGTTGTCCGCATTTTTTGTCTTACAACTTTGAGTCTTTCACAGTGTGTTTTCAGTTCATGAAAGTAAATTGTAACCTTTTTGGTCACCTGAAAAAGTAATTTTCAGTGTTCGGTTGCAAAAAAACAAGATGGAGACAGGCCAAAATGCCAAACTCAAGCCTTAAAACAGTAGTCCCCAAGCCAATGGGCGACGTCATGTTGACTTTGTCCACTTCTTTTATACAGTCTATGGTTACAACCCCCACTGTTTTAAACAATAGCTACTCAGCTCTAGTAATTAGTAGCTTGACAGTGTAGTATAGGCAGTAGCTTGACATGAGGTTGCTAATGGTTTGGGTGCAGAGTTAGTGTTTGCTCATCTGTGTAGTATTGGATGTGTGTGTGTGTGTGTGTGTGTGTGTGTGTGTGTGTGTGTGTGTGTGTGTGTGTGTGTGTGTGTGGTTCCTCTGAGGCTCATGAAAGGATTGTCATTTGACCCGCGCTCAGTTCTCGGCTACAGAGCCAATAATGGAAGTGATTGATTGATTATTTGCTCTGCCCGTTCAAGCATGTCAAACAGAGAGATCATACACAGACATCCAACTCTCTCACACACACACACATACACACACACACACACACACACACACACACACACACACACACAGACACACACAGTGGTTTAATTCCTCCTCAGCGTTAAGCTTTTAGAAGGGAACAGCAGCGGTTAAGGCATGACAGCTCCCTGGGGACCCTCAGTGCAACTCAGCAGAGAGCTCTTCATGACTACAGATTACCTCCTATTGCATTTCTTCTCCGGTGACAGAGGGCCCTTCCTTGCCTCCCTTCAGCCCACACCTTGTCTCATTCCCATCTTCCTTACCTCTCTTTTTTCATTCTCTCTCCACCTGTCCATAGCCACCCAATCCTTAGCCACCCTGTGGGAACCTCTCAGTCCAAAGATTTCTCCTCAAGCTGCTGTCGACGTTTGGCGTAAAGGCATAGGCAGTCAATCCCCCCAGAAACCTGCAGTGTCAATCCCGGATGCTTTGTCTGAAATAATTAGGACTTTCATTAGCATCGAGGAGCTTGGCTCCATTCGTTACCTACTTAGGCAAGGTTTCCCATAATTGGCGTCTAGAGCTTGAGAGGCTCACCTCCCCTGACACCAGTCGCGGGGAAACTAGGTGTCTTAGATGCCATGTTTTCCCAGGCCCTATCAAGCTTACACAGGAGAGCTGCTTCCTTTCCTTGTCTCTTTTCCAGCTAGCATTTAAAAGTTTGATACTCCTTTCCCCCCCTCCACCCTGTCTCTCAGTGCCATCTCCAGCAGCCACTCAGAATGAAGGCCTCCTGATCTGTCTTTCAGTATTTCATCCTGTCATTTCTCCAGACATTGATGTGGGAAAAAAAACGGAAGGTACACCAAGTCTCTTTTTGACACGCTGCCAGTGAAGAACTTTTGAAAACTTTGTAGGTGTTGAAAATAGAAGCAGCGCCTTTCCCCACACATTCTGTTCCCTGCATATTGTGGAGCAGTCACTCATATTCTAAGTCACTTATATGCATTTACATATTGGGTTGTAGGTAGAATAAACCAATAAACACATAGTTTTATCAACCTAGTTGAAAATAGAGATGTTTTGGTGTTGAAAAAAATTCTAAAAATGGCTTTTTATAGCTAGTATGCCTTTGTAATCACACAAGAGCTGTCACGAGCTTTTGATTTCCAGGGCGCCCTCGTAGCCTAAGGCTTAAGGCACAGACCACAAAACTCGGTCTCACTACCAACTCGTGAAATACCGCCAATTAGGCAGCGCTCCTCAGCGTCGGAAACCGATGCACGGAGGCACCCTTTAGCGACAGTATGTGGCAAATGCTAGTTTTTCTATGAAGCTCAATAATCCTTATATTAGACTTAATAAATATGTAATAATTTTAGAGCTGCAAAGATTAATCGATTAGTTGTCAACTATTAAATTAATCGCCAACTATTTTGATAATCGATTAATCGGTTTGAGTCATTTTTTAAGAAAAACTCTGATTCCAACTTCTTAAATGTGAATATTTTCTGGTTTCTTAACTCCTCTATGACAGTAAACTGAATATCTTTGAGTTGTGGATAGAACAAAACATTTGAGGACATCATCTTGGGCTTTGGGAAACACTGATTGACATTTTAGAAACCAAACAACCAATCGCTTAATCAAGAAAATAATCGACAATGAGAATAATCATTAGTTGCAGCCCTAAATCATTTCTTCTCTCGTTAACAGAGCTGCTCCTTATTTCCACCATAAAATGCTGCGGGAACCCTGAAAGATGCTGTGTTTACACATTGTAATCCACTTCAAACTTGTCCCTGTTTAGCCTCATCAGTTCTCCTTAAATCAGCTATGTTATTACAGCTGAGGATCAAATACTAATAGAATCAGACTTTCCAGTTAGTCTCTCTTAAATGACATATTGTGGCTATCAATTTACATCAACGTATAAACTGATGTGATGTACCAACTGTTATTTCAGTTAGATTGAGCGTTAAAACGTGCATTCATGTGTTGAGATTTATATCAACATTAATTCTGTCATGTGGCCATATGTTCCACCGTGATTGCCAGTGTGTGTGTGTGTGTTTGTTTGAGTTCCCATGCATGGGCACTCTTGCATGTGTCTCCATGTAGGTTTATGCTTTTGCAAGTACTGTATTTCTGTTTACTTATCAACTACCAAACATGTATCCCTTCTAGAAAAGTGCTGCAGGGCCTCCACATCAAAATCCATTCATCAATTAACATGTACAACACCAAAAAACTCAAATGAACTCCACAGTCTCACAGTGGTGTTAACATGAGTACAGACATGTTTTCTTGTTTCATTGTTAGAAAGGAAATAACGGTTGAAAAGGTCTTCATATGTACGGCAAATGCTGTTTGGAATAACAATTTTGAACCTCTTCATCACACCTACCGTGTCTTATGATAGCTCAAGGATATGTTGTTTCATGATCAACTGTCTGATGGCATGATACCAAAACCAAGTAGTCTCCATTTTACATTTCATGTCTGCAATCTCAAAAAACCTGTCTGTACTGTAGCTCCAGTGCTTGCCAGGCCATCAGAGATGATGGCTTTATACTAATCATACACAGACAAACTACAAGACAAAGCTTAAAGATATAAAGTGTTGTCATAAGAAAACTGACAAAGTATGTTCACAACTGACATGGACCTTGAATTCCTAAGGATTTCTGTAGTTAATACTGAATTTCAGTGTTATATTTGAACATCTGCATGTCATTACCAGGTTCTAAGACCCGTTAATTTGGATCATGTAACACTTCTTATTTTAGAGCTGAAAACTTGTTGGCCTTCCTGGCAAACAGCACACTGCCATATGGGCCTAATTCGTTTTAGGGCACTTTCAATTTTCACTTCTAAAAGATGTCATTTTTGGGACCCCAGGGTAATGAAGGGCTGAAAGACTGCGCACTTGCAATAGGAATACAGAATGTAAAATAAATCTCTATTTCGGGAGATTTCTGTTACTGATGACATGAAAGCCACATGACCAACAAATTAGGGCACATTCGTTCAGGAGCCTGACACAAGCCAGGAGATGTTTTACACTATAGAAATATAAATGAAGTCAATGACTTGACAAAAGTGGCACAATATGTTGAATAACAGTAGTGACTTTCAGGTATTTTGTTGATTTACAAATGGATGAACTTTAGGTTAAAAGCTGGTGCTAATCTTCCAATTAAAAATATGGGATAGTGGATGTTGCGAAATATAAAAGTAAAAATAAAGAATGCACTTGTGGAAGAATACATACTAAATGGTAATAAAACTAACTTAAACGTGGCTTTAAATGTTCAATGATTTGGGGATTTTATTTTGAAAACAACTCAAGGAAATCATTAAAGCTGGGTCGGTAATGCTGAGAAACGAGCAAGAGTACGCTAGATTTTAAAAATGATCCCAATGAAAAAACAAATGAAAACAGTTGAAAATCAAATGAAATTAGCTAGCAGCACTAGCTGCTAATTAGCTCCAAAAGTCGCCCGGTAGGCAACACTGACAGTCCGTCCCTTCAGGCCTCCGTCCAAAGCCATTCCCCCAAAATAATGAAAGTAAACAACGAACATGGCTATTGCTAGTACTCACAGCTGTCAAGCTAGCAGCTTGTGGAAGACTCCGGTGACTTTGAATGATATGATATGACGGGCTTATTATAGTCCTGCAGCAGCCACAGATATCAGATTTTTTCCTTTTTCTTTTGTCAGAGCATTTGATTTATTGATTGCTGTCGGGATGTGATGAGAAATATAACAAAAAATTTTTGAAGAATATTACCAACCCTAGCTTTAATGCCTCTTAAATGTCTCGAGAAGAAGACACTCCTACTGTCCTTTGGTAGTTTATAAGTGTGCTTCAAAAACAGCACAATCCATTACTGTACAGTTTCTGAGCCCATTATTACCACACCACAGGGCCATGTATGCTAGCATGTCCCCTATTAGGAAAAAAAAGATTTCTCTCACAGTCTAAAGGGATGAGTCAGAATGCCAATGCAATTTTCATGCATATGTGCCTTTGTTGTTACCACATACATCGCCTTTAGTGCTCCTGAACCAGTCCCCATGCATTTCTTATTAATAACTCGGTGTTGAGGTTCAGGGTTTGGGGCGAAAGAAAATCAATGAACATGTATGTTACATGAAAGAGCATTCATTGACATGGCTTTGGGGAAGAGACTAACACACAAGCATGTCACAATTACATGCACATGGACCATTTCTGCACTGTAACTAATTTATGGATCGGAATTTTTTTTTTTTTTGCGTATTTATATATTTCAAATTTATGGAGACTTACCAAACGGGGTCAATGGATACATGGATAATGTGTGGCCATGATTTTTCAAGATGAAGTTACTATGAGTGCATTTACTATGAGAGTTTGTGTGCCAGCTCTCCATCATCAATCCACCGTAAGAGAGTGCATTTACCCCTCGTGGTTATTGATTCTCTCCTGGAGCGTTGGCTGGTCTTGAGGCTTTTGAGATCCGGTGCAGTGAAGGTACATATTATCCACCACTTGCTGAGCGAAGAAGCTAGAATTTGGTTTCTTGCTCGCTGCTTGATTTTTTTTCATCGTTGGGACACTGAAGGTGTGCCTGGTGTATTGCCTCGACATCGGGCTCATGAGGCTTAAGTTTACCCCAGCTGTCATTCAATGATTACTGTGTCTTCACAGTATTCAATTCAGTAGTTTGCTAGGGCTGTTTAGCTGAGACAGTGGTCTTCTACAGTAAGTTGCTAGATTGTACAGGTGCTCTCCAAAGAGATTTGTCTATAGTTGAAGTTTGCAAAGCCCCGGATCATCTTAAGTTTGATTACTTTAAAGTTTACGTCAAGGTTTAATACTTGTATCTGATTTGCACCTGTAGAAACTCTATTTCACTTTAGGGCTGTGGGATTTTGAAAAAATATAAAATTGCTATTATTTTGACTGTATTGCAATTGCGATATGATTTGTGATATTAGAGGAAACGATCATTTTTACATCAATATTCTCATTTTCATTGAAAAACATATTAAACTGATTGTGGTGTGATTTTTTGCAGAGATCTGTACCAAACAAAGATGTTTTCTTAAGTCTGTAGAATGCAATGTGTAGGCTAGGACATCTCTGCAGCACCACAATATTTAATTTCAAATGGTATTTTGACACACATTTCGCCTTTAAGAAATATTGCACAACCTACAATTTTAAAATTGCAGTAGGCCATAATGCGGATTTTGATTAATTGTGCAGCCCTATTTCACTTTGATTGTGTTTGTATCTGACATTGTTTAATTTTCTGATACCACCCTACCAACTCTCTGACCATGCTACCAAGCACTAAGAGTTATTGACAACTACTATCTGACCCGTGTTTACATATTACCTAACGTGGCAGTGGAAGTCCCTCAATGCCAGCTGGCATGTCTTTGAAATTGGCTGCAGTGTATTCTCAGAGAACAAAAGCCTCTGTAAATCCAGACAAGCCCCATTAGGACAGATCAGGCTCTCTGGTAGGCACAGGTCTTTGTCAAACTGACAAAAGCTTGTTTCACAATAAGAGAGCGGATATCCAGTGGATATCCCACTGCCACAGAAAATACGAAATTTCACTTCTCTTACGACCGGGACAGGATAGCTCTCTGTGTGTTCAGACAAAGGAAGGTTGAGGAAAAACTGGACTTTTTGAGTGAAGTCTGGCAGCAACAGTATGAATAGATATTTAGTGAGGGAAAAGAAATCCAGTTTTCTTGCTGGTGTTTGCAGGTGTCATTTTGTGCTCATACAATAGTTGTCTCTGGGATAAACCCTGGTGTTAGCATCAATAAAGTGTTTAATAAAATGTTTGGAAAAGCATGCTCAATTATAAGGAGGCCATGTGCCAAATATAACAAATCGGCAAAATGATCAAAGAACGAATATTGCCAAGAAATGAAAGTCAATTATTTGTTCCATTGCAACATCAGCGCCCAGCAGCAAAGCTACGCCTCCGCCATTTTGGACTGAAAGCAACTACCAGACGCCAGTAAAACGTCCATCTAAAAAGTGCCGTACTAACGTAAAACAAAATTATTTCTATTCTATTGTCATAATTTTAATGTCTCTACCGAAATGGCCCTTGTTGAACAATAAAGTATTATAAATATAATAAGCAATTTCAGTCCAAAATGGAGGCAGCGGCTGTTGCCAAAAAAAGAGTTTCGTCCCTTTGCTTCTACATTCTTTGGTATTATCTAAATTATTTAATGGAGCTGCTGGGATGCAAGAATAATTTCAGACTTGATGATCTAACAATAAAGTATCGTCATCATCATCATTTACTCCTGACATAAAATATCAACGTATCTGCAGGAATAGGCTACATGCTCTTAAATATGTGCTATTTATTGACAATGATACCTTATGTATGGTATGATGTATGGTATCTTACGAAAAGTTATTCCTCATTTTTCGTGCGCTTTCCTTCAAATGTCCAGCAACAGGTGTCAATTTCCGCTAGTTACATGCATACAGTCTTTTCAAAATAAACTTCGGTCTACACAGGACAAAAAATACTTAGTTAGGTTTAGGAAAATATCGTGGTTTGGGTTGAAATAACACCCGAAATGACGTAACTTAAGTATGGAAGTGTGACAAATACATCAACATTGACTTCTGGTTTCACACTTGGTACGATCACCGGTTTCCTGGGCGAAAATTCAGTGTTTTTTGACCCACCCATCCACCCCGACCTCCTCCCTACGTGGCGATCGCCGCTATTTCTACTTGTTCACAATTACATAGATTACATACAAATTGATTTTGTGTATTAAACGAATGACAGTGCATCACTTTTCATAGGTATAGGTATAGGTACAAACGGTAAATGAGAACAGCCTGCTAATGTAAAATAGTGTTTAATAAAGAAGAAGAAGTAGGCAATCTTGACAAAGTGGTACTTATTAATGTTCTTAGAAAGTTGAAAACACGTAATTTGGGGACATGTATTGATTCGAGGGTCTTGAGTCATAACTGCATAACTATCCATCCATCCATTATCTGTAACGGCTTATCCTTTATAGGGTCCCAGCTGACATTGGGCGAGAGGCGGGGAACACCCTGGACAGATCGCCAGGCAATCACAGGGCTTGCTGCACAACTAGCCATGGCAATAACTTGCCTTTGCAAAATATTTTTTTTTATTATAAAATGCCTGTGATCTCTGTTGTACGTTCCTCACACCGGCACTGGGCCTCCAGACACAGCTTACTGCACCACTAGCCACTCCATTGACGTCCTGTTTGCTAACATGCCTGCCTCCTAACGGAGAACGGCCAAATAAGGCCATCTATCTCAGTCCGAGTGAAAACTTTTAGCCAGGTCAGTGGCAGCAGTGGCAACCAGCCAGCTGCTCACATCAGATCATTAGTGCCAGGAGCTCGACTTTGATCTCCGTGAAAGAATTGAACTTACAGCAGCCCTGTTCCAGCACAGCGGCCCCCTGCAGCTCCCTCACCCAAACACACCAAAACACTCGCCTTCACATCTGTAGGGCGGAGCGAAGCTTCCGACAGCTCCACTGAACAGGCAGTATCCCTGTGCTAGCTGTTCTCTAGCTTTAGGCCAAGACAGGTGGTGTTTGAATGGGTGTGTGTGTCTGTATGTTAACATAGTTCAGGGACTCTCTCTTCTCTGATTTCTGGCCTTTCCACTTTAATATCTCTCATTCTGTATAACCTAAGGTCTCATGGCATAACATTCAAAGTTTCCGTCCAAATTCACCTCCACTAAATGGAGCAAGCCAGACCGCTGACAAGAAGAAGCAAAACGGGTTAATTGCGGTCATTCTTGAGCACATCTTTCAGCCCATTTGTCCACAATAGTTTGTAATATTACAAAACACCAAGACATCATGAAAAAATGGCAAAATCTGTGGTCTTTCACTGTGCGCTGCGATGTGCGTCGCTTTGTGTAAGATAAAGCCCATAGAGTACATTCATTTATCTGCAGGTGCCATGGAAGCAGTAAATGTCCAACAATATACATTTCTCTATAAATCAGAAATAAATATTTTTGGTTTAAAATGTTTTGACATGAAAAAGAATTTAAACTAAGTTTCTGTCAGTCTGAACAATGTCCCACACATAGGTGAGAGGGGGTTAACGAGGTTTAAAGGTCATGGATTATTACATTTTCCCAGACTTTACGGGAGCAGGACAATGTAAGGACAACTTCAAGACAACTCTTGACTTGGGCTAATTATCATCGTCTCTCCCAAATGCCTTTGCCTCCAGCTATAACACAGGCAGTGATATCACTACCAGCAGCTGTAGCAAAGGTGGCTCCAGAGCCAGGGTAGCAACAGGGATCTAAGAGGTGTATTGGTATTCAGATACGAGCCATTGCCTTCTTTCTGGATGTGCTGAATGTTGTTCCCAGAGGGGCGGCTGTGAATGCTGGAGGCAAATGCACCTCCACATCTCCAGCCTTAGCTGCCAACAAATGCATGAAACCATGATAACAGAGGGTTGGTGGCTTTCTAGGGGATTCAGTGAGAAAGCTATATATTGAGGGGGTTGGGAGTACAGTGTTGCTGTGTGTGATTACTTGCATTTTGTAGGAATCCACAGAGAGTTGGATGAAATTGAACCCGACTAGAAAAACAGCATGTGACAAGGAAATGAATGAGGTTTGAGAGGCATGTAGGCATTAGCTGTTGGTAATATGATGTTTTAGCCATGTTTCAGTCATGAGTTTGTAGGGTTTTAAATTATAGAAGAATAGTAGAGAACACCTTGGATTAAAATAACTTGTGGTTAATGATGTTCATTAGAGTAAAAATGACTTTTTATAACTGGATTTTTCTTTTAAAATATTGGTGAAAGCAAGCACTTGTTTATCTTTGAGAGTTTATATTCCAGCTGGCGAGAGGATAAATACCTACTTCTGTGCATTCTCAGCAGCAACAAAGCAATGTCTAATCAATTACAGCGAGCCATAGAGACAAAGTCCAGGTATAAACAGACTAATGGAGCCACCAGTAATGATTATTTTTCCCACAGAGGAGGAAAACATCTTTTAGCAATCTCATTTTAATTACAGTGTTGGTAAATGCATATGTGGAAAGTGTTTGTAGAGTTACAGAAAGAGAAACACACACGGAGGGGTGCTGTGAGGATAAACAGATGCAATAGTATTTAATCACTGGCTTTAAAAAAAAAAAAAAAAAAGAGCATCAATCACACTCCCTCCATCGGGAGAGTCAGCAGAATTTTTGTGTGAGAAATAAAAGTCCACCGCTTTCATTTCCCCACTTCACTGTCCTCCTCCTCAACACCAGAGATGAATCAGGCAAACAGAAAGGAGTAAAGTGGAGCTTTGACAGTCATCTGGACAACAAACAGCAATGTAATACACTCTGGGATAGAAAGGTATTTAAGGTAATTAAATGGCAGCCTTTCTAACCCCAATGGTCTTCTTTGCAGCTGACGAGCATGGTACTGCTTTTGTGCAACATGTCAGCTGCAGCGTTGCTTCTTTATTATGTTTTTTACACCGGTGATCACTTTAATACACAGTATCTAATTTGTCTCACATTTTCAGTCCTATAGGTAGTTGGTTTAATGACCGTGAGAGCTATCGAAACCAATAGTTGTTGTACATGGAATGGTGCAATGCATACTCATACAACGGCTCCTATGATATCTTACGAAAAGTTATTCCTAAATTTTGGTGCGTTTTCCTACGAATGTCCAGCAACACGTGTCAATTTCCGATGTTATATGCATACAGTGTTTTCAAAATAAACTTCCGTCTTCAAAGGAAACAACTTTAGGTTTAGGCAACAAAACTACTTAGTTAGGTTTAGGGAACAAAACTACTTGGTTAGGTTTAGGAAAAGATCAACTTGGTTAAGTTTAGGCAACAAAACTACTTAGTTAGGTTTAGAAAAAGATCATCTTGGTTAGGTTTAGGAAAAGATCGACTTGGTTCGGTTTAGGCAACAAAATTGCTTAGTTAGGTTAAGGGAACAAAACTACTTGGTTAGGTTTAGGAAAAGATCAACTTGGTTAAGTTAAGGCAACAAAACTACTTAGTTAGGTTTAGAAAAAGATCATCTTGGTTAGGTTTAGGCAATAAAACTACTATGTTAAGGAAAAGATCGCGGTTTGGGTTAAAATAACTGCAGAAGTGGCGTAGCTTAAGTACAGAAGTTACGTGACAAATAAATCAATGTTGACTTCTGGTTTCACACGGGGTACGAACATCGCTCTCCTCGGCGAAAGTCAGGTATTTTTACCACCCCGACCTCCTCCCTACGTGGTGTTTGCCGCTCTTTATACTTCCTGGTTTGCAAGGTCTGCCAACAGTAGATCAAGACTGTTGCTAAGGAATAGGTTATTGATTGATGGTCCAGTTTTATTCAATGTGTATATAAAAGCTATCAAGCTCAAAATTATTTAAATAGTAAAAATGTCCCAAAAGCCATTGGTAAAACAAGCAATTTTGTTGTATTTTCTGGACAGAAGCTGTTTTGATAGCAGGCCAAGGGCTCGCTTTGCAAAGGGGATCAGGCCAACTTGAGTGTTACACATCAAAAAAAAAAAATCAAAAGGAAAACCTATCGTAAGACTCCCCCAGAGAGGTTAAGTAGATGTGACAAAAGAAGAATACAATGCAGGGAAGATTAAAATAAGGTGTATGTCAGCCTGCACCTCAGGGGCCAGAGCCCACCGTTACCACAGAGTCTCATGGGGGGAAAGGGAAGGAGAAGAGATAAAAGGGAGAGTAGTGTAACATTTCAATGAGTCTTGCATAATTCCCCTTGCTCTGGGGAAGGCAGGAAGCTTGCAGTAGTTATGATAAAGAACCAGTGCAACAACACAAGTTCTCGACTCCACTGTGATGCCTAACTTTAGTCTGAAATGGTGCTGTTTGACATCATGTACATGTACAATCTAACTGCCATGTTTACTTGTTGAAGTTTACATTCAAATGATCAAGTCATTAGTGTAGAAGTGCACATGCGGCTGTTTTCACATGCCGTGAATACTTCTGTATAAATTCCCTGTTTCAGTCTGGCTGCTATGCCGTCAACTTACTGTGTCTATTCTCTCCCACTCACTGAATGCAGCTGAACCCACAGCGAGAAGGTGGACTGCAGAATCACTGAGTTTAATTAGGGGCTAATTTCCAGACAAAAAGTAGCTTGATTTGTTGCTTCTGTTGGTTTCTTTTTTTCTTTTTTATTAAGTTGTTATAGGAGTCGTAAATTCAGGAAATCTAGTGACACAGTTGGTACTGTAAGTTGGCAAAACGTACCTGAAAAACTGCCACGCATGCACATTTAAATTATGTGTGTTAGCCAGTCAGTCTGTATTTACTCTGAGTTCTGCACCACCTCCAGTGTCCAGCAAAATATACATGAATTATATCTTTAACACCAGGACCACCACAATTCTACCCAGTGTTGTCAACTTTGTCGCTAGATTTAGCAATTTTTTAGACCCTCTTAGCAACTTTACAGTATTTCTAAAAAGTGAATAATGACAAATTTGGGACTTATCTGCATCAGGTAAAAAGCGAGAAATAACTTATAATGTAATTCATTACCATGCATGCTGCTCAGAGTAATCACAGTCCACGGCTCTTCTGCCAACAGCACGGGATTTCTCCCTCTCATCGTGCACCATGACGTGCACAGGTAGGCAGTCATGTGACACAACCACTCAGCTTTATGCAAATGATGCGCAATGGCGTCACCAATATGCAAAGGAGCGCATGATGTCATCTGACGACTTTTAGCGACTTTTGGAGCGAGTGCTAGATACTTTCATTGGAAAAGAGTTGGCAACACTGATTCTACCACCGTCCTACAGCCCAATAATGAGAAATAAACACAATATCACAGATCACAGAGCAGCATCGGCAACCTTTTGGATGTCCTGTGCTGTGTTTACAATGTTTATATTTTTTACGATGCACATTGACTTGCGGTATTTACTGCTGCTGCACGTCTCCCGTCCAACACTGAATGCTTTCTGTGATAATTTATCCATTTGTTCGTGTTGATAACAGTTATGGTTGTTGTTAGCCGTCCTCTAGCGATTTCAGGGTTGAGTCTGTTGAACAATCAGAGACTGTGTTCCTAACTGTGTGGTAGCTCTGATCTCGAACGCATTGCGCAATAGAATAACATGATATTAAAAAAATGACCTTATGGTAGTAATGTATAATATGGCAACTGCGGTCTATATAACAATGGTGGCGGTCAGTGGAATAAATGGTCAGAAATCTTGTGTGTTTTATTTTGGTACCTTCTAGGCTTCAGACAACATCAAAAACACACATTTAGGGAAAGTCGTGGGCTGAAAGGCGCGTAGTTTTTATTTTAAAAAAGCTCTATTTGCTTTATAAAAACCCAAACGGTCTGTCAGACCGTCTCAGCGGCTCCAGTGTTAAATGGTTGTGCCTTTGAGCAAGGGATGCAACCGGAAACTGTAGAGATGCAACTGTAAACACTTGTGGTTGTACTTCGCAGCTGCCAGGAAGGAATGAGAAATAACAATATAAATATGAGGATTTATTGCTGTAAACACTAAGCAAACATTCAGTCCTAAGCTTTCTCCCACATGGAAAAGAAAAAAACTGTTTTAATACAGTATGTTTCTTCCTCACAGGTGGGAAAGTTACCTAGGAGCTGATTAGTTTTTTTAAATCAAAGTTTCACGTGTAGTCAGAGAACTGAGCTTGTGAGTGTTAAATTTGCCATTGCAAAATTATGGATCGCCTGGAAAAAATGAGGGCTGCTAAAATGAAACACTCTCCCCTCTACTGTTTGCCCTTGAATCGAGCACAAACCCCCGACTACTCCAGCTGAGCTGTTCATCAACAGTAGAAAACTCTGGCTGCACTGGCAGCTTCCAGGTGTGGATGTGGACTTAGATGAATGTAAACAGAGTTGGCGGAAGAGCAAGCACGCTCCGTCAACTTTCCATGACTTTCAGCAGAATTATGTTACCCTCTCTTATATAATGTGGGCTGTTATATGGCTGTTATATTCATTTCAATTGTTTCAAGCAATGCAAATATGAGCTGAAGTTTAATGCTTGTTGTTTTTGCATGACAAAACACGCTTTGATTGCAGAGGGATAATATGCTCGATTGAGATGGGTTAAATGTTTTTTTTTGTTTACTGTGTATCTAATCTCATACGATGTTAATAATAGTCCAGGGTGAGGGGGAACAGCTGATAAAGTTCAAGGTTCAAAACCCCTTTTTGCACGCTTCTATGGCTTTTTCAGTCTGCACTCTGTTTCACATTAGAAACAAACAGCATAAGGGCAAACTGATGTCACTGATGTAGCGTACTGATGATATTCAATTAAACTAAGTCATGCTTGAGTCATAGCTGATTGTTTTTAGAGTTGTGTAATGCTTGTTGTGTTACACTGTTTGAATAGCCTCAATATAACAGTTGGCATTTCCATGTGTCAGCTACTTGACAGGCTTATTTTAAAAGGTTCATGAGGCAGAGCAGGTCTACCTATAAATTGCATCATAAATTTACAGTTTTTAATCAGTCATTCTATATTTTTTTCCCACTTGGGTCTTCTAAACATTCAAGAGAAGGTCGTGCTTTCTGACACTGTGAGCGCCAAGTGTACAGTATAACGAGAGAGAGAAAAATCAAGAAACGAATCAAAGCAAATCTGATTAAACTCACATTTGCATCTAGGGGAATCTCATCCATCAATGCCGCCTTCCTGAGCATACTCCTAAAGGCCATCCGACGCTCAAGGACTGTGGATTTATTTTTAGGTCGAGGGTAAATAATTAAATAAAAAAAGCTCCTTAAACCCCTGACCTTTTGTCGATGCCTGTGATTTATCCTCTGACTTGACGCAGACAGTCGTTTGAATTCAATGGCTGCGCTCATGCCAACATCCGCTGTGACATTTATATTTATAAATGATCGTATCAGACAGCTGACAAAAATTTTTTCACTCATGGCTGTGACAGTGGCTTCAAGATAACGCTACTTGAATGAGGAGGACATCGCAAGGGACTCGTTGACCTTGGTGTTGCCGTTGTCTCATTCAGATTTTACTTTTCGCACAATTTGTAACAAAGTTCAGACAGTTGTACGGATTTAGCAGATGAAAAGAGACACATGCACATATGCACATAAACACGCAGGGTTAGGTCCCTTAAAGGGACATTGCTTTGATTTATATTTATGCCCTTGAGGCTCATGCTAATCTTAACCGTAGCTGACACATACCACCAAAAGGCGTATAAATGCCACAATAATGCGCAAGGTGTTTAGCGTGCAATAAGTACGCCTTTCTTGATCTCCACATATTTTTACACCATGTATCCTGTACTGACTACGATGTAAACGCATCTGCGTATATATGCTATGGTAAGTAGCCACATAGTAAAAAAAAGCGGGTGGCGAGGTGGATGGGTCCAACAAACACCAGACTTTTAACCAGGAGACCCGTTTTTGACCGGTGTTTTGTTTTGTAAGTTATGTTAGTGACGTTTGTCACGTGTTTTTTTATTGACGTTTGTGACATGTTTTCCGTAGTTGGGTTACGTTGTTTCCGTACATATTTTTCTTAGTTTGCAGTTATTTTAAGCCCAACCATGACTTTTCCCTTATCCTAACTAAGTGGTATTCATGCCTGAATCTTAGTTAGTGGTTTTCTTTCCTAAACCTAACTGCAGACGTTTGTGTGGCGTACAAATTACATGCGAAAAGCGGCGTACAAAAGAGAAAAGGCTGAAATGCGTACTCATGACACGCCGAATGTCCTTGTAATGTCTTGGTATTTATACGCATACGTTAACCTAATGCCAATGAAAACATCCATCTATCCGTCCGTTTTCTGAACAGCTTATCCCGTTCAGGGTTGTGAGGTTGTTGGAGCTTATTCCCGCATTGGGCAAGAGACGTGGTACATCTTCGACAGGCTGCCAGTCTATCACAGGACTAAAAGATAAAGAAGGGCACATTCACACCCATATTCGCACGTACAGTCAATTTAGAGATTCCTATTCACCTAATATGCACATTTTAGGACTGGGGGGAAAAGAAACTGGAGCAGCTAGAGATAAAACAATACATACACTGGGAGAAGATGCACACCTTCTTGCTGTGAGGTGACAAGGCATCCACTGTTCCACTCCTGAAGAAGACAGAAGCATTTAATTTGTGTTGAATGTAATGAAATCAAAACTGGTGGTATAGCCTTAATTTAGTCCCAGGTTATGCAAGTTATAATCAACTGGCTTAAATCCCAAAAATGCCTCCACATGTGGCATAGTTCAGAATCAAACACAAGCACATATAACAAATGCTCAGAGTTATACAACAAAGCAGGCTTGATAGGGAATAGACTATCCAGCTGTTATATAATGAGCCAATGTTCCAGATGCCTTCCCCCTCATCTCTCTCCCTGCCAGTCCAAATTGCAGGACAGGAAATTCCTGGAAGATGCCAGTCTACATTTAAACATCACACGGATGATACTACTAGGCATGCATCAGTGCTTCGTCTACAGTTTGTGCTTGTGTGCATGAGGGTTTTTATCCATGGTATGTGGAGTGTGCAGGCACAGATGATGTCCCTAATGGAACAGAAAAGCTGAAAGCGTGATCATTCGCTGTGATTTTCATTAGGAAATCTACGAAGTGTCATATGTTACTGTGTGCATGTTTGTCTAAGCTAATGTACTGTATGAATTGACCATATATCCATGTGTGCAGGATTGCCAGCAGTGTGCGTGTTGCCCAATCATTTTGAATAAAGGCTGCACTCTCTCCTTCTCTTATGTT
This sequence comes from Adelosebastes latens, assembly GCA_916700685.1. Classification (NCBI taxonomy): domain Eukaryota; kingdom Metazoa; phylum Chordata; class Actinopteri; order Perciformes; family Sebastidae; genus Adelosebastes; species Adelosebastes latens. Next base: position 26,986 of record CAKAKR010062158.1, on the reverse strand, counting down.
GGCTATGACCATTGACTGTATATAAGAAGTGGACGTAGTCACCGTGGTGTCACCCATTGGTTTGTGGACTACGGTTTTGAAGCCTCAAGTTGGGCATTTTGGCCATCGCCATCTTGGTTTTTGGCCGTTACCATCTTGTTTATTTGCAACCAGAAGTGACACAAGAGGGTGGAGCTAAGTACAACTGAACGCTGAAAAGGGCATTTCTAGTGCGACCAAAAAGGTTATAATTAACTTTCATGAACTGAAAACACACTGTGAAACGGTTTAAGTTGTAAGACAAAAACACGGACAACTCCCAGACAGGACAACGCTGTGGTAGCAACCTGTCAATCCCAAGGTAGCCACGCCCTAAAGCATCCCCTGCTTTATGGTCTATTTGACTCTAAATGGGACCATAATTTATTAAATGAACATCATGCTGTATTGAGGAAGACTTGAAACTAGTGATTGAGACCATAAACTCATGTTTACAATGTTTACTGAGAAGTAGGGTCATTTTCTCATAGACTTCTATACAATCAGACTTATTTTTGTAAACAGAGGTGTCGCCTCCTGCTGACTATTAGAAAGAATGCAAGTTTAAGGCACTTCTGCATTGGCTTCACTTTTCAGACCTGGAGTTGCCCACTGATTATACCCCTACGGTTGGGTTCGTTGGAACAGGTCCTTTATTTTTGCAATGTCATCTGAGTCGTCTTTGTACCAGGAAAAGACTGAAATCACTGATACAAGGGGTTGAAATTTGTTTCCTTCATAGGGTGAGAGGCTCTGTAAGAAGCTTGGAGTAGGACTGCTGCCCCATTGGATTGAAAGGAGTCAGCTGAGGTGGTTCAGGCGTCTGGCTGGGAACATCCAACTGGGACCAAACCCTGAGGGCAGACCAGCTGGATGGATTATTTATTATCTCACCTGGGAATGCCTCAGGAGCTTCCAGGAGGCCCTAGAGGAAGTGTCTTTGGTTTACTCACTTATCATGCTTACCAGACGGTGGGTAAGCGTCTTAGCTCACTCACTGACCTGTACCCAGACAAGCAGTTTTGGTCCCTGGTGATACATTCTCCCAGTGTCCTGTTGACACCACATATAATATTTCAACCTCTCAAAAATATAATTTGAAGTGAATGTCATCATATGCATACATTTCTGTCCAAACCTATATTTCTAAATATACGTCAAAATATATGTAACGTACTTTTGCAGTATGTTTGTGCCTGTGTCTTGTCTGTGTTTCCCCCTTATGGGAGTGACTCAGCTGTGTGCTTGGGTGAGTCACCGGGACCTGGAGGGAATGAACCGCCAGTGGAGGAGATATCCAAGGCACGCAAACCGTGGGCCTTCTGCCCTGTGCGGGGAGAGAGATCCAGTTTTCTCGACTAGACAGGTCTGAGACCGGAGCGACATCGCCTCAGGGAGCCCCGGGCAGGGGCGGTCACGTGGAGAGAGGTAGTGTCAAGGGCAGTGTGGTCGAGAAGTGTGCTCCGCCAGCCGTCTAATGCATGCGCACACATTTAGGAGTGTAGACGTGGATGTTTCATACACACCAACAACACTCAGGTAGAAATATGCAGATACACACCGAATAATTTGTCTCACCGAAGGGTTAGTTTGCTTTCATAGTTTAAATTTTAAGCAACTTGAGTGTGTCGGGACATAATCCATTGTAAGCTCTTTTGCAAAGCATTGATATAAATATTCAGTGTATACAGTATGTCTACAGTATATCATATACAGGAAAAAAACAACATTTAAATCAACCACCATGTCACACTGTGCTGATTGCCCAACTACCCTACAGCTGTTGGTTCATATTTTGGGAGCTTAAACACTGTTAGCAAGCTGTTTCGTAAATAACTTCACCACCAAAACATTGGGTTTTCTCCACTGTTTGACAAATGCCTGATGAAGTGAAACTGTAGAACTCAGAGTGTTGCGATAGTGCTTGAAAAAACCTGACAGCCCTTTGTGTGACCATCGCCTGAGCTAAGCGTAGACCTGACAGATCAGCTCATCTACTCAGCTGATGGATCAGAAAAGACAGCTGCCGAAGGTTCTGTAAAACCAGCAGTAGACTGTGTGTTCCGTTGATGTGTATGTGGCGGTGGGGGGTATAAACATATCTTTCATGCCCCTCCTGTCACAACATGTTTCAGTCTCACAACATGCCAGTGTTTATATTCATGTATGCTTAAAGGCTTATTTTGCATGTGTGCGTTTTTGAAGGCCTCCATATGATTTTGTCACTGCATTTGCAGATGGTATGAGTATATGCAGTATTAATCTGACTCACTCTGATATAGGGCCCATAGGTTTGGCACTGGATGGCAGCGGCTGCAAAAGAAAAAAGAACCTGTTGTCAAGATGGCTGAAAACTCTTCGGATGAAATGCGGGCTCAGAGTTCAGAGCTCCTCCAGTCTGCATGAAAACTCGTGGAAGATATGCGGGCTCAGAGTTCAGAGCTCCTCCAGTCTGCATGCAAGCAAGTGCAAGTGTCCTGGGGCAAGATACTTAACCCCAAATTGCTTGCGAAGGCTTTACCATCGGTGTGTGAATGAGTATTTAGATTAGATCCTGATGGGCAGGTTGGCACCTTGCATGGCAGCCTCTGCCATCAGTGTATAAATGTTTGTGTGAACGGGTGTATGTTGACATGTAGTGTAAAGCGCTTCGGGTGATCCGAAGACTAGAAAACCACTATATAAATGCAAGTCCATTTACCATAGAGCGTGTGTCATGTCAATGCATGTATCCACTGCTCTGATACTCCACTGATCCTGCAAAGCGTTGCAGGGGTTATAAAGTCTTTGGTGGGAACCTTATCAGTAAGAGTAGAATATGTACTACCTGAATCTTATCTTTATTCAATTTTAAGTAAATTAATATTTATTTTATTTACGAAAGTCATATTTGTACAACTTTATTACTTTATTTGTATAACTTTATTGTTAAAATACCTCGTAATAGTTTGGACAACATGCAGTTGGTTTACGGATTCTGAAAGCTGAAGACCTCATGTTTTGCAAACATATACATTTATATATATATATACAGTATATACTGTATAAATCACCATCCTGTGTTTGTTTTTTTATCTGTGTGATAGGACAGCTCATATCCTAGTACAAAGTGATGTGGTTTTGGTGCAGGTGTGTGTGTGTGTGTTTGTGTGTGTGTGTGTGTGTGTGTGTGTGTGTGTGTGTGTGTGTAACATTATGTCTCTCCTGTTTGCACGCTCCATCTATCCTGTCAAAGCTCATTGCCACTGTTCATCTCGAAACCAAACGGGCCTGGTAATGGTATTGGCTTGACTTATCGGGCTTTGATTCTGTCTGATAGTCGCTCGATGCTGAGCAAACAATGATACAGGGTTTCATGTTTCACTGAGTGTTATTTCATTATTCATTAATATATCAACGAGACATAAATAGTAAGTACACAAAAATATGATGCAGCAGCTCAGGAAAACAAAACGTCAGGATACCTGCAAGACCAGAGAGTCTACTACAGTAGGTGAAGAAGAAAAAACACCAGAACAGGTGGCTGCCCCACAGGGAGACTGGAAGCTAATGTGTCTGTGCTGCAAGTTAAGCGTAGATAATTTGAAATCACAGCGAAAACTCTTAAATCTTTTATAATACAGCAGCCAAAAAACTTTTTTTTTTTTTTTTGCAAAGTAGTTTCTAAATAAGGAATGTCTCTAAACTTTTCTAGGCTGTTTTAATCAACATCAGCCAGACTGTACTCTTATCAGCGAAGTAACCCAAAGCAACGGAGTGTTCTAATTTCACAGATTTAGTCACAGTGAAGAAGTCAGTCACTGTGAGAGATTAGAGATTTAAACATCTCTACACCTGCAGCTTTATCTCCCTGCTGGGCCAGCATGCTAAAAAGGAACAGAGTAGATGTGCAGGGTCCATGTTGCTGTGAGGCGTAGTAGGAAAGTGGGATTAGTCACTACAAAAGACGTTGAATGACTTTTAGTTTCCTAATACATTACCGTAATCTTTTAAATGTGAGTAAAGGCATAAATGACTTCTGACTGGACTATTGAAGGTCAAAATGCCACTGTATAACTTCTGTAATGTTTTAATATTTTCTTATGAATCTTGCCAGTTGATGATTAGCTCTGATGTGCCTGTTTTACAAAAAGATTGGATTTAACTGGCTGATATCATATTATTATATATAATATTTTCTTTATTGAACTCATGCTTATTAACAGATGTACTAACAGATACATAAACAATTGATGAAAAAAAAAGAAGACAAAACAAAAATAATTACATATACATTTCATAATGCCAGAGTTTATGTCATATACATCATATTATATTTATTTAATAATTTAAAAGTCTTAGGGGCTTTTTTGTTTTTAATATTGGGTATGATGGTGCTATATTGTTTGAATTCATTAATAAAATGCAGGAAAGTTGGCTTGGTTACATGACAATTTTTTTTAATGGATATGAAATTTTCCATAAATAATAAATAATTGTATTATATACAGCTTGTACTTCACTGCATTTGTGTTGTGGGTTTTTGAGACTCCCCTAACGTCGCTCGATTCATAATCATGATGTCAGACTAATGAATGGACAACATGCAAAGTCTCTCCTCAGAGCTTATGAAGAATTGAACATATATGATGATGACCCCTAGAGCTACTATGGAAGAGTGCAGTCTTATTATTTATTTATTTATTTATGCATTTCTTTTTTGTTCCTTTAATTATTTTCTACCCCCTCTTTTATTTTTATTATATTATTTTTTTTTAGAATTTAAGTTATCTTTCCTATCCAATTGTGCCTTGTATGTTAGAAGTATTGAGTTTAGATTACAATGCCTTAATGTTTGTAAATTAATTATCTTCAATCAAAAAAAATCCCCCCCAAAAAAATCATGATGTCAGATGTCTTCCTCATTTTCAGCCAATCACATGAGCGCACCTGGCTGCGTCATGGAAGTTGTGTCCGGAGGTGAAAGGTCAGAGTTCAACCACAAGATGACGTCTGGAAAGTACTGTCCCGCTACCAACACGTGTAAGTATTAAGTGTCTTGACATGCGTTATTAAACATGTTTGAGTTATGAATTCATGCTACATTAGTGATGTGGCATCATGTCTGTATTATGTGTGACATTTAATACCAGCGTTAGCTACTATATAATGCGAATAGACAACCTTTAGGCTCAAACTAACTAACTTAGCTAGCTAGCCTAGCCACAATACTATCCTACCATAATATAACTTTATCAGTCATTCAGTTTCAAATAGTTTACCTGTTTAAAACATGTAGTAAAATAAGTAAAGAGGTATTTAGCTCTTGAGATTGGCTGCACCATTGACCACTCCGTAGTTAGCTCACCTAGCTCACCTGCACATTGAAACCTACCACAAGCTCATCATCAGGTATGTCTGCATGCTATCTGTATGTAAACTGTTCATTTTTTTTAATGTCGTGTATTGTGTATCTTGTGTTTTGTGTATTGTATCACATCATTGCAGTGGTGGATCTAGAGAAATATTCATGAAGTGGCATGGAGACTTTTGGGTATCAATATTTGTTTGGAAAAAAAGCCCCTAAATGAATATAAAAAAAGTTTGGAAACTTGTGTTTGGTAAATTATTTCTCTGTTGTTACAATGCTAATTGGCATTGTTTTTTACATCGTTGGAAAGCCTGTTTATTTACCTTCGCAATGATGTCCAACTTGTAAGGATCATGCATTTGTGGGATGAGCAGCACAGCTGATTATGTGGGTAGAGCCCAAGAAAAATTTGCCAAAATGCTCTGCCAATGGTAAACAGTGTATTCTCCTGTTGGTATTGACTCTTGTTTTGAGTTGTTTGGTGGATTGGATCACTGAACTCTCCATCAGTAACAAGAAAGTTCTCATCTGCTCATCCCACAAATGCATGATCCTTACAAGTTGGACATCATTGTGAAGATAAATAAACAGGCTTTCCAACCATGCAAAATACAATGCCAATTAGCATTGTAACAACAGAGAAATAATCCACCAAACACAAATTTCCAAACTTTTTTTTTTCTGAGTTTATTTTAACTCATAAACATCACATGATTGTGGTACATGAGTTAAAGGTGGCATCAGAAATCAATAATTTTTATTTCTAAATATTCAGATAATTTTTCAATGAAAAAAAAAGACATACATGTATTATTTCATTGAACATAAGCCTATCACTTAGCCTAAAATATGGCCATAACAGATCATTTAATCATGTGTTAATTTACGTTTTTTTAACATGTTATTTTTTAAATTGATCGAAATGAATGCGTTAAATCTGACTCCCTCGGGTACTAAGCTTTGAATGAACTGTCACTGCATTGCTGACTTGTGAAGCTTTTAGTTTGGGGCAATCAGGAGACACTCATAAACACCGGTGAATATTTTGGTACATAAATTGGGGAGGTAAGGCATTTTTAGAGGTCTATCATTGACATAACATAGCAACCCGAATAGATCACATTGAACTTCATTGAATTGGAGCGCCATGAACTGATTTTGTTCTGCTTACATTCCCACTGATATTGTATTGTGAGACCTATGCTGCCAGAGATGTTATGTATTGTGTTTGGGAATTACTACTTATCGTGTATGATTTGTTGTATATATTCATTTGACAAAGTTGTAATTGTACATATTTCGTTGACAGGATGAGAACTGTGGGAGCTTTTCATTACGCTAACTTATGCTTCCTCGCGTCCTCTCTCCTCCCGTGACCCGCTTTCCGGGTCAGGAGTGTGTTTGTGTATTATGTATCACTCAATCATATAATATATTTCACTCTTTATTTGATCTTATGGTGTGTATGACAATATTTTAGCCTTTATTCTTTCAGCTGCAACCCCGGCGGTGTGAAACAGACTTGGCAGCAAATAAAAAGTAAATATACGAACATAATTCAAAGCCTTCATATCTTATATTCACTTTTCTGAATCAGCTTCTTGAGCCGTATGTTGCCATGAGACACGTCGGAGTCGTGTGCTTACCGTCCCGCAGACTGTATGCACTGCCTGCTGCTATGGGTGATTATAAGATATGAAAGCTTTGAATTATATTTATTTTTTATTTGCTCCCAGTCTGTTTCACACCGCCGGGGTAGCAGCTGAAAGAATAAGGCTAAAATTGTCATACAGATCATAATTTCCCCACAGGGATGAATAAAGTATCTTCTATTCTATAAGAATACATCAAAACTACACATTAACGTAACGGAATACACACATGTAATATAGCCAGATCTACTGCTCTAGATGGGGAAGTGATATAGGTCTATTAACGCATTCACACAGTTGTCGATATTTTTTTTTTTTTTTTTTTTT
>CAKAKR010062158.1:6957-18621 GCA_916700685.1 Adelosebastes latens | reverse complement strand
TTTTTTGCCAGCTGTTCTTCCTGCATTCATTTTCAGCTTCATGTGTTACTTTTTACCTGGATTATGTGTTTCACCTCTTAGTATTTGTCTCATACTATAGTTTGCTGCTCTTTTGTAAAATGTGCCGCAATGCTGACAGTAGTCCATGTTTGTGATTGGTCAGATGCTGCAAACACTGTCCCTTATATGTGAATGTGCTCACAGCCAGATTGAGAAACCAGAATCAGAATCAGAAATACTTTATTGATCAAAGTGAACCATTTGGAGACACCAACATTTATGCATAATTCATCCATAAAATGTTATCTTCATTAAACTAATGACACTCAAATAATTATTGTCCAAATTGATGTATATAAATTAAAATCTCTCAATTGAAAGCCAGTATGTCCATTGTGAAATCGGCATGCAGCAGCAGAGCTACGCTTCCACGACTTTGGACTGAAAGCGACTACCGGACGCCAGTAAATCATCCGCCTACAAAGTGCCGTACAAAAGTAATGGAAAATTATCAGGAATTACAATTAAAGTGTAAATCATTTTAATGCAGCAACAAATTGCTCAAAACTTAAACAGGAATTAAAATGCCAGTATATTATTGATTTGAATAGATCGACCCCATTGTCACAGATACCCGATCCAGCTATTTGAGTCAGTATTGGCCCGATATCCAATCCGGTATCGGTGCATCCCTAGTTTATCCAGGGGTTTGCTTTCTTTTTCCAACATTACTTTGAATGTTAAAGCAAATAATTAAATAAATACACCAAAAAATGCAATTGTTTTTATGTTAATATTTCAGGCAGATGTAGCGTGTCCATTATCGTGACTTTGAAGAATATCACACCTTATTTTATGACTAAATTATACAAAAATGCACTTACTATGTCTTGGCACTATACTTGAAACTGTTGCAAATGGATGTAGATCATTTTAGAAATGGAACCACTCATACGCTATAGATTTCAACCCTGCATAATTATTTCCTTGTTTTATTTTCAGACTGAGAGGAGATCATGGAGGAGAAAATGTTCGAGTAGGAGAGTTAATGTTCTCAGTTTGTGGAGCTGACATTAACAGCTTCAATACAGGGAAAAGCATTCAACAATCAACGGTGAGTTAAACCTCATTTTAGAAGCTTTAAGATAATATTTATTTATATAATATAGATTTCCTTTAACAACAACCATAAGAAATTTACTGGCCATGATCATGAACATTTTAAAGCAAAAATGTACTTTTAAAACTCACTACATGATGTTGTGTACTCACTCATATGTCAGTGGTGTTATTCAGTTAGAAACATTACTAAATCAAATGGCTAGGGCAAAGTCAACAGTTCCTTAAAGGATCTTAAAGTACATGTTATGAAAAATACAGAATTGAGTGCCTCTGGCGTGATGTGTTCATGAGTGTTTCAGGTGTTGTATAGACCTGCTCCACATCAGCGACATCCTGCACATATTCTGCTGCCACTGCGTTTTCCGGGTCAGCCAGGAAGTCTTCAGTGAGGCGTGAGCCGACCATCCCATCAGGATGGAGCGAAACCTGACACCAGATCAGTTGTGATCCTGAGGTAAGTTATGCATTATTAAAATGTCTCCTCACAATCTGTTGATACTTTATCAATGACAAAAAAGCCAAACGCCCTAAAATTTAGGCTGAGTTCTGATTCTCTACCGTTAATTGTAGGAATAGCGTTGTTCCCACCACAGCTGTACAGTACTTTAAGAAAGTGTTTATGTGCATCTCTAGTGAAATGGAGAGAAGTCTTTTTCATAATATTCCATGATAACCATCACATTTTTCCACAATCATTCCTTTTCTTTATTTCATCTCAAACTTTTATCCATTTTGTAATAAGTAGTGACAAGGGCAAAGTAGTTGTTTACATTTGTTTATTTAATAACATTTAATATGCATAATATTAATACACACAATCTGTTTTTGTCAGGTTGGACCAGAGATCGAATGGGAGGAGACACGAATGAGCCTCATCCTGGGGTCAACATCGCCACGCTGGACCGTCCTCTCTCAGATCCTGAAATGATGCAACTACATGACAAAATTGATCCTTTGCAGCACTCCAAATGTTTCGGAGTGGACACACATCTCAACTCTGTCCACTATGTTGAGGACTAACCCGAGGCAAGTTTAATATCACATGCTGGGTGGGTCACATGTTTTCAGTTCTTTGACACTAATGGGAATCTGGACCCTTAAGTCTTGTATTCATTCAGTTTAGTTCTTGGAAAGCCTCTATGGGCAGAAATGTGTCACTAGAATTTGAATTGCTCACCTTGAATATTTAATTGAAAAACTGAATAGCATAATTTGAAATTGTATTGTTTAACTTATATTGCAAGAACTGACTTTGAATTGTGAGAAATTAATGTGGAAGTTTAAAGTTGAATGTTCATCAAATAGTTTCAGAGCAACAAAGTCACGCGTCAAATCTTTGGGGTGCAACGCACGACCGCAGATTCAGTTACACTGCGCATGTGTTTTACCCCAAGACCCGTCCCAGCCTCCTTCAATAGGCCTTGGTTGCTCTGAAACTATTTGATGAAAATTAAATTAATTTCTCACAATTCAAAGTCAGTTCTTGCAACTTAAGTTAAACAATACAATTTCAAATTATGCTATTCAGTTTTTCAAATGCAATTATTCAAGTTAAGCAATTCAAATGATTCAAATTCAGTTTCTAGTGACACATTTCCACCGTCTATCACTGACCTAGACTGTTAATATAAGTATGGATGCTACTTTTGTTATACATTTGATAGTAGCTAGGAACAGTTGAGCTGGTTTAATAAATGGATTTCCACCCTAATGAACAATTATATGACAAATGTAAGCATTTAAAAGAAGCCTTATCTCATCTTTCCTGCAGCTTTCATGGCAAAAGCACTGCGATGTTGCAGTACTCTAGCCTGACGTCACAAGAATGGTTGGCTCAGATACACAGATACAATAATGGTGGAGACACAGGACAGAAGAAAACAAAAGAGGGGGCACTATTGTATTGTTTCTGGATGTAAAGATGAGTTTTACTGTTAAAACCAAGGACAAAACAGTCCATTTTATAAACTGACACTTAAACGGAGATCAGTAAGTTCCTGCAGCGCTGGCTATAGTGACACTGAAAAAGCCCTCCGACAGGCACGGAGTCCAACTGCAGCTGGCTGTCTCCCCATCTCCCGTCCTTTCCTCTCTCTGATCACCTGTCTCTTCTCCTCTGCTGTCTCATTCAGACCGTTCAAAGACAGGGAAAATAAAAAGCTGAAGGCACTACTTTATTCTGAAACCCATGTTACAGCGTTTGTTTATGTAACTTGACGATAGCTTCTGCTAGCTAGCGGCTCAACATTAGCATACCAAAACTACCGTCACAAAGTAAAATCTCCCTAATGTTACCTGTGTTCTCCTTCAACTAGCTAACTAAATGATTAACTCACTAACTCGGTTATACTCCCAAGCCGACGCGCAGACAGACTGACTCGGTGGGTTGCCGTCAGCGACTGCTCTGGGAGTTGTGGACGGGGAGCCCCAGTCTTCCGTCGGCTTGGGAGTATAACCGAGTGAGTTAGTTAGCTAGTTAAAGGAGAACACAGGTAACATTAGGCTGATAATGTCTCTAGTGTTTGCTTTGGAGTTAAGTTTGACTTTGTGACGGTATGCTAATGTTGAGCCGAGATCTAGCAGAAGCTACCAGCAAATACTTAACGAACGCTATAATGTGGGCTTCAGAATAAAGTAGTGCTTTCAGCGTTTATTTTCTTAGTGACCCTGTCTTTGAACGGTCTGAATGAGACAGCAGAGGAGGAGAGACAGGTGAGAGGAGAGAGGAAAGGACGGGAGATGGGGAGACAGCCACCTGTCAGAGGGCTCCTTCAGTGTCACTAGCCAGCGCTGCAGTAACGTTACTGATCTCCGTTTCAGCGTCAGTTTATGAAATGGACTGTTTTGTCCTTGGTTTTAACATTGTAAAACTCAAATTTACATCAAGTTACAATACAATAGTGTCTCCTCAGTCTCCGTCTTTCACGGTCTCTACCTTGTATCTGTGTAACTCAGCTGAGCCGACCAACCTCGTGACGTTACAGGCTAGGGTACTGCAACATGGCGACGCTCTTTCCACGAAAGCTGCAGGAAAGATGAACAAAGCTTCTTTTAAATGCTTATATGTGTCATGTTATATAATTGTTCATTAGAGTGGAAATCTCTTTAGGGGTCCCTTTAAGGCAGAGAACTACCATTCAATGTATTGCTTACAATTTATGTATTATAGGAATAAAGATTACATTAATAAATAATGAATAAATCACTGTGGGTGTGCGTTATTTAAAGTGCTTGCTATATTGAACAGTTTAACCACCTGGGGGTAAAAACTGTCTTTGAGGCGGCTGGTCCTAGCTCCGCAGGCGTTTCCCTGAGGAAAGGAATGAGAACAGACCATGAGCTGGGTGGCTGGTGTCACTGTGGTGTCATCAGCAAATTTCACAATTCTGTTATTATATGTGGAAACACAGTCATATGTGAATAAACTGTAGAGTAAGGGACTAAAGCAACAACCCTGAGGTCTGCCTGTCAGAAAGTCACATACAGATGGAATTACAAAGACCAAGGTCCTTAAAGGGATAGTTTGGGTGTTATGAAGCGTGGTTGTATGAGGTACTTATCCATAGTCAGTGTATTACCTACAGTAGATGACGGTCGGCACGCCTCCAGCTTGGAGAAACAGACAGGAGTACTGACACTGGAGCAAAGAAACACAGTGCTGTGGACGGGAACGGCAGGAAAAGTTATTTTAGCCACCTGAAAATATAAAATAATATCAATATCTGTTTAAGTGTATACTATATTTAGAATATTTTCACCGCTTTATCTTGCCGACAGCCCTCTGACGGGTAAGTGAACTTAAACTTATCTATGCTCTCTCTAAAGCCAGCAGATGACAAAAACAGTATAGATATGTTTTACTTTTATTTCTATTCACCGTCAGAAAGGAGAAGGAAAGACGGCAAGACATAGTGGTGAAAATATTCTAAATATAGCATACAGTTAAACGGATATCAATTTTTTTTGGTGGCTAGGTTTCTTGTCGGCAGCTCCCACTCGACCCACAACTTCATGAGGTCACGTAGCACCTTCGGTGAGTCTGGAAGAGAACATTATATTCATGTGACACCTAAAATACATTTCATTAAATCGCATACACCATGCATAGATTTATATCTGTACCCCAAATTGTGTGCATCTTATTTAGCATCAGAACTGCTGTGCTACACTTTCTCCTTTTGTCCCTTCTTAGCAGTCCTAGCACCCAACCAACTAGGTGCAAATTGAGATGAGAAATGCAATACAAGAGAAAATAAGAAGAGCGTTACCTTCCTTTATGAATTCCTGAAAAACCCAGTGACGGAAGTGACTTTCTCCAATGGAACCCGGGTGGTCTTCGTCCTCATCACTGTCACATTTGAGTTGTGGCCGGTGAATGTTCTGGATCACGGTCTACAGGGAAGATTTAAACTTGTTATATGCTGCAGAATGATCTTAAAGTCATACAGCATTGTTTTTAGATCTACACACACCGGTAACAGACCTAACAAATGAAATTACATGAAAGTCTTTGCAAACAAAAACCAGCAATAACATATCGGGGCTCCAGAGGGGCATATTTGACCAAAAATCTGTGAAGTGCGACTAAACATTTTCATCGGTCACACGGGTGCTCCTGACATTAAGCAGGTCGGTCTCTGTGTATGTATGTGAGAAACCGCACCCCGTACTCCTCCTCGAGGGACATCACAACCATAAACATACCGGTAATTCAAAATGAAGAGAACTATTGATAGTTTTTTTTCGTCAAGAAAAATGCTGCAGTGCCCGTAACACCTGTCCCTGAACTGCCCAGACCGACATCAACGGCAGACGTAACCGTTCATCCACCCGTCTCCCCGGTCCCCATTAAGATGCCTAACACACTCGCTACACGCACATTATGCTTTGTAAACGTGGATACCTGATGGTACTGTAGATAAACTGTTTGGGATGCAGTAAACTCACAATCGATAATAATACTACATTGTGAACAACAAATCTGTGTTGAAATTGGCAGGACAAGAGCTACTTAACAGGAGGTGCCATTTATTTATTTATATTATGATGCGTTCAAGCTATAAAAATTAGTATTGGGTGAAGTTAAATTATAAAGTTATCATGTGTTCAAATGAAATCTCATCAAATGTAGTTTTTGGCGAGAAACTTGAATAAATCCAGTTTGAAGGAGATGTTTTCACAGCAATATAAAATAAATTGATTTTATTATTATTATTTTAATAATTTATTTAGATAGATTTTACTTTTTTTTTTTACCGTGGTATCGAATTGGTATACAGAATTGTGGAATATCACTGGTATTAATATCAACTGCTAAATTTCTGGTATGTGACATCCCTAGTGTAGGCCTATGGAAACTGACAAAACGGTAAACCGTATTGTTGCGGCGACAAAAGCTGCAGAGAAAAATTTTGTGTGTACCTCAATGAAAAAGTTAGGCACACCAGTGCAACCAATGTAAAAAGTTAGTCTGGAGCCCTGATTATACTGTTTCAATAAGGTAATTTATAAAATTATTACCGCGTGTGAAAGCAGTTCCCGGAACAGCCAGTCGTGATTGGTTGAGGTTTGAACAGGGAGATCTCAGGACAGGCCAAGATCAGTCACACTGGTGGTTTCTTCTGCAGTAAGTTCTTCATTTTTGAGCTAAAACAGGTAGACATTCACAAAAAGAGGAACAAATTTAAGAATTACATGCAAAGTTGTCTCTCCGGGCACAAAAAAGGCAAAAGGTTAAATATAAATAGCCAACAGCTGGAGGCCACAGAGACACAAAAAGCCTGAAAAATCACATCTTGCCACAGCACTGACCCATGGATTAAATCTATTTGAAGATGTGTGAGCAGGGTTTACATTAGCCGGCATATGCCGTTTTTTGTCAGTACCTCGTGTAGTTGACCAGCAGATGTCATCAAAATCATCAATGGCCAAAATGTCCGTTGGGAAATATGACAAATGGATAAATAAATTCATTGATAGCATATTAAATAGCCTAATATTGTGTGACCATTAGAATAAGATACAAAGACAACTTATAAACTTATACTATACATAAGTGTACATGCCTCCGCTGTGCATCTAATCCAATACACGTTTTGACAAATTCAGCGGATATCTCGTCACACTCCACTAGCTGTCCGTTCTGTGTGTGCTGAAAACAAAGCCAGTGTTCATACACCACATATACCCTATCTGTCTAAATGGGAAACAAACAAAGTGGCTCGGACCTTGGCTTTTTGTTTTTTTACAATCGAGGACTGTTGAGGTTTTTGAATGACGCTTTGAATGTCTGTCGTCATTTTTTATGACGTTTTTTTGACCGCAGCGAAAATGCTTTTTCAAAGGCTGAATGCCAACAAATATAGATTGAACCATTATATTTCATTAGATAAAAGCATGTTATGAATTTTTAAAATGGTTACATTTATCTTTTTTCAATACATTTTCACTGTTGGGCTTCAGACTAAGACAATTACAGAGACAAGGCGCGCCGCCGTGCTCGCTGTGAGTGAGCGTCTTTGAGAGAGAGACAGAGAGAGGGGAAGAAAAGGTGGACACATGTAATGTTTCCGTAAGATAATAATAATTGAATGTCAACGTTGTGAATGAAGCTTCAAACTATTCGGCAGCCCTACAAGCCACACAACACTATTTTGAATTTGACAAACGCGGAGTTCGGACCAACCAGCTAGGGCTGCACGATTATGGCCAAAATGATAATCAGGATTATATTGATCAATATTGAGATCATGATTATTCATTGATTTTAGGGACAAAATATTTTTATTGCAATTTCACATTTAAATAAATAGAGCGCTGCTTTCACTTCCATGTGCTAAATTCCAACCGTCAGAAACTCTAAATGTTATCCTAATGTCATCTATAGTGGTTATTTGCATAAAAACACACAATTCAAATGATTAGGAAAGAAATGATTGCATTTTTTTATTTAAATATTTTGCTTTGATTAAAAAAATCTTGGCATTTGTAGTTCTAATTATATATTATAAGTTGCTTAGAGCTAGTGTTAGAACATTAAACAGGTCGTATTTCTCTCTATTATCTATTTTTTATTGCTGTCAAAACATGTCCTTCAAACAACTGGATATATTCAAGTTTCCTGCCAAAAACTGCATTTTACAAGACTACATTTAAACGCATCATGATAGGGTTATAATTTACCATCGCCCACTACTCATTTTTACTGAGCAGAGCTTGAACGCACCACCAGCTCTATAGCTCCGTGCTGTCTGCAGACAAGGCGGTAACTGTGATTACCCTGAGCAGCATCATGGGAATGAATTACAATACAAGTGTCTGATCAAGTTTTCTGTGAGCGGAGCACGTATTATAAACGTCACTATCGCAGTCGATCATGTTCATTTAATTGTGGGAAGCCAAAATCATGATCACAATTAAAATTGTATTAATTGTGCAGCCCTACAACCAGCCTATTATTTTATTATATTATAATACAATTTTTACAATATTAATATTATATTTATTTATTTTTTTAACTGCTTCTTCCTTTAACTTATTTTCAAGTTATGTCAAATGTAGGCTACTGGCTATTTAAAACATTATGTCCGGTAGTTGTTCTATAAGGCCAGAATCCTGGAATATTAGCGGCCATATTGGCTGTCAAAAAAAGTCCAGCGTAAACCCTGTGTGAGATGACAAAACAAATGTAGCATTGTGGTGCATGGGTGTACCACATGCCAACTTTTAACTACGTTACTCACCAAACCAATTGTTTCACGATGGTCAGCATCAGGACAGTCCTGCAGGGTCAGAGCTGATGCTGCAGTGTCTGTGCTCCCGACAGTCAGCTGAGTCACTGCAGGTTAACTGAGTCCTGAGTCCGGCCATCTCAAACAGGTTGCTCTCCCGCAGCACAGCAGCTGCAGAGGGAACCTGATGTTCTTTTTCCCCTTCAAAAGGGTTGTAAGAGCTGCAGAGCCTTAATAAAAAAAGGAGAAAATGTATTAGACAGCATGGAATGACATCACATCAATGTAGGTCAAGCAATAATGAGCAATCTGTTTCAAAACATGCATGAGCACAGTAACTTTTCACAAGTATAATTTTTTTGTCTGCCACTCAGAAACTGTATTTGCCACTTTTGAAATCGATGCACTAAATGAAGGAATAACATTTTAGATCTGATCTAATCTCTCAAACTAGCACGACATAGGCACCAGTGTATTCCTTAGGTTTTCTAGTGTCATATGATATCAGTACCTTCACTCTAGCTTTAAAACTGAACCTGCTGCAGCCTCTGAAAGACAGTAAAGTCGGTCGGGTTCGGGCCTCAGAAGGTTAACAGCACATAATGATACTCTAATTAGGCGTGGCACTCTTTACACAATCTCTTCAGCTCACTCAGAACATGTCTTTACCTTCTTTTACCTGAATTAGTCAAAACTTCTTACCTGTCCCCACATGGGCCTGCATGAGATGGGAGGACATCGAGTGGGTACGATACAAGACAGTTTGGGCAAACCTGCAAAAAAACAAATGTCAATACTTTTAAAACAGATCAAATTATTATGAGTAAAGTGTCATGGTTAATGAATCTCAGACATGTGCCATCTAGTAGCTACAGGAATTATAACTCTACGATCAAAATGAGTACATATAGTGTGTGTCCCAGTACAAAAAGTCAGTTTGGTGAGATGTGTTATACCCCACCTACTTAAATACACCTGTGAGCATCATGTCATTATGTCCTAAAATGTCTGCTACCCTGCCTCCCGTGGTGAAAAAAAGAATACGGCTTTATTACCGAATTGCAAAGTAACATTCAAATCAGCATCAATTACCTCTGAGGATTCTGCCATTCCTGTGGTAGGTGAGACTGGCTGCTCAGTAACGTGGCAATCTTTATTAAGACGTGTCCCATATTCACTCTCCTAAAGACAAAAAAGGAGAGCTAGTGTTATAGACTTTGAAACAGTCATTTGCACAAACAAAAGTGTTGCATATTTGAGACGTGAGGGAAATGTTGTAATATCAGCTGACAGTCAATGTGCCATTGCATCCTTCCACATGTAACGGCAACAGCTGTAAAGGCATTTGACTGCTACTGTAGCCTACTCTGAATGTAAATAATGTGCCAGAGTGCATAAAAATAGAGCTTGTTTAACACATGCGGCTCTTTAGCCCCTCTCCAGTGGCTCCCTGTGGATTTTTAAAAATGGAAATGAGTATCTGTTTTTTGTTTACATTTTCATTATTTATCATTGTTGTAGGTCTATGGTACGACGGAGAATTAGCGCCACGTTGAGGAAAATAAATCAATCTGAGATTTCAAGAATAAAGTCGCAATATTACGAGTAAAGTCATAATATTATAAAGTAGTAATTTTACGTGTTATTTTCTTTTTTTTCTCGTAAAGTTGACTTTATTCTCGTAATATTAAAACTTTTTTTCTCGTAAAGTTATGACTTTATTCTCGTAATATTACGATTTTTTTCTTGTAAAGTTATGACTTTATTCTCGTAACATTAGGACTTTTTTCTCATATTATGACTTCAGTCTGTAAATCTCAGATGTTTTTTCCCTCAATGTGGCCCTTATACTCCATAGTACATTTGCACTTTGGCCCTCACTACATTAGACTTATATACTATATACTTAGACTATAAGCTGTTACCTTCATCACAATGCTCAAATGTTTTGTGGCTCCAGACAGATTTGTTTTTTTGCCTAAAATGTCTCTTTTGATAGTAAAGGTTGCTGACCCCTGCCCTAACTGTATGAGCATGCCAGCTAACGTTAGCATATGTAGCTAAACACAACACAATTAACGCTAAACTGACTGAAAAGCAGCTTTAACATACTTCTCTTACCAACTGAGCCAACGTCATAATTTAGCAAAACCAATAATTCACAATTCAAGCACATTTCAGGGGGGTAACAAGCTAAACATTTGGTTTCTCTTACCTGTGTAAAGGGAGTGCCACCAGCAGATGCCATGTTGAGGTTGATCAGCTCCAGGTGTGCTCTGCAGGCATGGCCCGCCCTACTCCGCCTCTGATTGGCTTACCATGACATTCTATGCCTGAGTACTAGCCAATCAGAGGCAGAGTAGGGCAATAGTAGGATTCAGACTGCGCAGGCGCAGATGCGTAAAGCAATGAAGTTCAAAAAGTTTGTAAAAGCAGATTCAACAATCTGTATATAAATGTAACATCCAAATATGTTAACTTTTTGATGAAAATTGCAAATATTTTTAAATACATATATTTGTGGATTTCTATTACATTTATTTAAAAAAGAAATATTTACGATAAGATAAGATATTCCTTTATTAGTCCCGCAGTGGGGAAATTTGCAGTGTACAGCAGCAAAGGGGATAGTGCAAAAGGGATAGGAGCAGTATATACAGTATTGACAATAAACAGACTATTAACAAAATTGCACAAGTGGAAAATGATATTGCACAGTGAGAATGAAATGAAATTCCACCTGAAAATATCAGGTTATTTGTGTGTGCATCAGAAATATATTTGTGTTTTTTTAAGGGATTTCTTTTTCATT
>CAKAKR010062157.1:69504-102612 GCA_916700685.1 Adelosebastes latens | reverse complement strand
GAGTTTGCCATGTTATGATTTGAGCATATTTTTTTATGCTAAATGCAGTACCTGTGAGGGTTTCTGGACAATATTTGTCATTGTTTTGTGTTGTTAATAGATTTCCAATAGTAAATATATACATACATTTGCATAAAGCAAGCATATTTGCCCACTCCCATGTTGATAAGAATATTAAATACTTGACAAATCTCCCTTTAAGGTACATTTTGAACATATAAAAAAATGTGCAATTAATTCACGATTAATTCACGATTAACTATGGACAATCATGAGATTAATCAATCGATTGACAGCCCTAATAATTATACATCCCCCCCAAAATTACAGCACTAATGAAAGATTGGCATCAGTCACGGTGGCTACTCACTTAAAAACACACTTTTTTCCCCAAGTTTCCAAATTCCTAAAATTCTGACTCCCAGTGGTACGTACAAGCTTTCTCTGGGACACTGCCGGTTTCTAACAGAGCTCGTGTTTCTATGAAATTGTACAGCGTGTAGGAAGACGAGCTGTTTAAAGCGCTCGCATTCATTGTCCTTTCTCTTGTGAATGGCTCCCTGTGTTGTGCGCTCTGTGAGTGATATTTGTGTTAGGCTGTACGGCTTGTGTCGGGGCTCTCGAGGACCAAGAAAATTGAATCCCATTAGTGTTCTATTCAGCCTGTGTCTCTGGGTGTGTATACAGCCGCTATCTGAGCTGGGAGATTTGCCCCTCTGTGCCGTGTCTTGTACTCCGTGAGCCCGCGCATGAGTAGCATGTCAAACTTACCAGCTATGTTGGAGCGTTGTGTTACTGTAAATTGTGTGTGTGTGTGTGTGTGTGGCTATGTGGCACTGATACCGCATGCAGCACACAGAGGCAGCCTTGACCCTGTGTGTTGTGCGAGTCGCACATCCAGTCGGGGATCCTGTCGCCGATGCCGGTCATCTCCTGGTCATTACAGCAATCACATGTTAGATTTATGCTGCTGCCTGATGTTTCATGGCTTTATAAAAGGAGATGAAAGTGGATCTCAATGGCTGGAAAGAGAGAGAGAGAGAAAGGGAGGAGTGTGACTGATGGAGGAAAGAACAAGAGAATGAAAGAGTGGAATCCAGTGATGTCCTTTGCATGATGCCCTGTCATTAAACGAAAGCTTTTCATGAGCCAGCGGTGAAAATGAACAATTGCTTTCTGCAGCTCAACTTAGGCATACACTATAGGATATTAGTAACTCCTACACCTGCTGTACGAGAACATCATTTGCGATGTAAAGCCAAAGATCACGATTTATGTGCTCACGCTGTACGGTCCGATCGTCAGCCACGACCTGAGAGCTCACACTGTGCACCGTACGGACCGCTCTGTCTGTTGACAGTTGTCAATAAAGATTTGTCTGAAAGCTCCGAGGCAGATAAAGTTTGTTTGCTAGCAGAATTGGAGGTAAGCTACGTTTTACTATATATTGTACATTGTTATTTTGATAGCGACGCTGTGATTACTGTAAAAAAAAAAGTAGAAAACAAAAGTTGGGGAATCGGCTCATGGCTCTGCTTCAACTGTGAAGAGACTGTGGACGGCCAACCCAAATTTTTGACATGTCAGAAATTCATTCAGGAGTTAGACCTGCAGTTGGCTGAATGTTTCATCATTGGGCAAAAATGCCATAATAACCTTTCAGCATATTGTAATTCAAGAGTTCTGAGAGATAACTAGACTTCTGCACCTCCTCATGGTTCTGTTTTCAGGCTTTAAAAAATCTAGCATGTGACGGGAGACTTTGGCCGATCACAGGTCATTTCAGAGAGATCGTTCCTATTGGCTGTGCTCTGGCTGGTGGGCGGTGCTTGGTATTTCCTCAACTGATCTCAACATGCCTGCCGGGTCACAAACTTTCTCATTTTACAGCTTAACAGCACACTACAAGATGTTTCTGAAAACATTTGAGACGAGAAATAGGCATCACAGTAACAGAATATTGATTCATATTTGATCAGCGCTGCCTAGTTTGACCGTTTGATCGGAGGTCGAGAGTGATTGACAGCTGCTCGGAGACGGCAAGGCTCCAGCTCGGCTCTGATTGTTTTTTTTCCTCCGGTCTGTGAAATTTTGCAGATGCCATTAGATTCACCGGAGGACACAGAGGCACATTACTTTTTTCATATTACCTGTCTCATGCACTACTGTCAGGATATAGTGACCGTTTAATATGAATAACTTTTTTTAATCATATTTGCTCCATTTCTACCCACTGCTACTCTAATCAGTCCTCGGTCCCCCCCCGGTACACTGCACGGCAAACGGCGCCCCAACGAAGCTGAAATTCGGTCCAACTCTAAAATGAGTCGTGCGGCTCAAAATCCGGGCCAGAAACGGGATAAAATCATAGTGTATGCCCAGCATAAGTAATTCTTGTGTAAAAGAAGAAGGAAACATGAGCAAATACATTTTAAAGATTGGCATGGGTGACATCAGAAGCAGTTAGAGGCTAAACCAGGATTGACCCCCCTCACACACACACACACACACACACACACACACACACACACAACCCCCACCCCGGCCCCACTCCACTTTACCCGGCTCCGAACGGCAGATGGAAGGCTTCATTACCGCTGCAGCTCTGGGAACGACACGCACACACACACATAAACACACACAAGAGATGCTGCTAAAAATAACAAAAAATAAAACCTCTGGTCGTGCCCTGCGAAGCGTTCCCACCATTAAACATACCTGTACAGTAGATGGTGATGTAAAAGCTGTGACTCATAAATGCAGAGCACACACTCAATTTCCTTCTGAACACACACACACACATAAACACACACACATGTAACTCTCGCAAGACAGCCATCACGCCATGTCTCGGCAACACCATAAGCTCGTTGGTTTTGTTTATTGTTTGTCTCCCGGCACTGGGAGGCCTTTTTACACATGCACACACACACAGACACGCACACACACACACACACACTCACACACGCACATTCGCAGGCGCTCCAAATTGTTCGATTAAGTGGGTCATCCTCTCCTACAGTCTCTTGAAAGAGAAAAGAGCTCTTTTTTTTTGTGCGTTTCTAGCCGAGAGGCAATCGCACCCTTCCATGGTTTTGGCTGCACCTTTTAAGAGTATTTATGGAAATGACAGTACAGCACTCTGGAGGGCTGCACACTGCTTAATGTGTGTGTGTGTGTGTGTGTTGCATGTGTAGCCATGTGTGTGTGTATGCACAGGGAGGATTTAAAAGCTCAGTTGTGTGAATATCGGCGGTCGTGCGCAACTAATGATGTGTATGTCCAAGTGTATGGTCTGTGGTTACATTTATTTATTTATTTATTTGTCGGGGGCGACGAGCTGGGGTCTGTATCACTTGAATAGGACTGAGCCGCGACACCGGCGCTGCACATTTGGCGAGAGTGCACGGAGGGCCGACCTGTCACTGCGAATGAAAGCCAAATATCTTACACAGCCGATCCACTTTGGCTGTCTGCGAGAGAGACGCTGAGGGGGAAGGAGAAAGAGAGAGAGAGAGAGAGCTGAAGTGTCCATCTCTTTCTCTATCCGTCCGTCCGTCTGTCTGTCTCTTTGGACAGCTCTGCGGCGGCCCAGTCAGATCAGACTCCCTATCATTGAGCATTTGGACTGATTCGCCTCCAACAGCCACAGCTGCACAGGAAACGTTGGTGATGATGTGTGAAATAAACTGGCTTTAAATTAAATGAAGGTTTGATGGTGAATGTTACATTTTTCTGGCGTTTGGTCAGTGGTGGAGGCACCTGAGATAGTTTAGGTGCACAGTATACAGCCAACAGGTGACCACAGTGACATAAAGCACTGTGTGTATGTAGGTATCATCTGGAAGGTAAAATTGATGTTGCTCTAAATGAGTATGAATAATAAATAAAGGGATAATATATTTGCATTAATCTATAATTATTATTTCATGAGATCTGGAATAAAACATATGATGGAATAACAATTTTGGGTAATACACACATTAATAGAATAGTGCAGGGATGATGTATTTTGGTAAGGCCAACCAGGAAGTTAGCATTGCAATCGACAAAAAGCCAATGGGATTATACCATTGGGTTTTGGATTATTGCAGAAAATAAACTCTGTGGCGAACAAACGTTTATGATACTTACACGTTTTGTTCAGCAAGATAATCTCCACATGAACACCACTTCTATGTTTTTGAAGTGTAAATGCTATCGCCAGAAAAGCTTGCTTTAGGCTATAAACGAACTACACCACGGTTGCGTGACTTCATGTCACCACCACTAAGCTAAAGGCGTCTAGTAGGCTTGTCGCGGTAGTCGGTGTTACCAGTGTTACACGGTGGTCTGGCACACATCGATTACATTACGTATCCACCACCCCCACCGTCGTTTTGCTTTTTTAACAGAAATAAAACCCATTTAGTTCATTTTGGCCTATCGGCACCGTGTTATCAATAGATAGTCTGTCGACGGATGCTACAGACTGACAGTGAATGTGTCTGCTCTATACGGAGTCTTACTAGTCATACTAGACACACTACACACTAGACTTTCAAGAAGGAGGCCACTGTTTGTACCCCGTGTGGAACCAGAAGTCAACACTGATTTATTTGTCACATAACTTTCGTACTTGAGTTACGCCACTTCCGGAGTTATTTTAACCCAAACCGCAATCTTTTCCTAAACCTAAGTAGTTTTGTTGCCTAAACCTAACCAAGTCGAGCGTTTCCTAAACCTAACCCAGTTGTTTATTTTGAAAAGACTGGAGCAGAAATTGACATGTACGTTACGTGTTGCTGGACATTCATAGGAAAATGCATGAAAAATGTACGTTTATATGAATAACATTTTGTAAGATATCCTACGAACTGTTGTATAAGGATACGTTGCATTATTATATCATTATAATTACCTTATCGTTTGTCTTGTGAGCTTTTGTGCAAAGGTGTTACACACTCGTCCAAGTATTCCTCTTTTTCCCCAAGTAGCTCCTTCATTTCTATCGTGAGTTGCATTGTGAGGCAATACTATCCTTCAACTCCTCTCACAAATTGAGTCATTATACATGGCTTACTCACACTTGTAAGTACAACTTATTTGGTCACTTTTCTTCTTTGAAGCTACCACATACACACACACTTGCTCACAGCTGGCCCAAACATCATTCCCAGGAAATGTTATCGTAGTTATATCATCATCGTTTCATGTGCCTTTGTCATTTTGAAAATATCTATACTAATCCATCACCTGCCACAGCGACAGGACAGATAAATTTCATCTTGGCCAGTTTGTCAAAAGTGGACAACAATACAGGTGGTGAAGTGACAAAGATGTATCGCTCTCCCGAGAAGAATGATGCATATTTTAGGGGTTTATTTGGCACCTAAAGAGCAGACAGGGGCATAATTTGCCATCAGAGTCTTGTTTTCACACTGTATCACAACCTATTATATTTATTATAAGAGAAGTAACTTCTTTTAGATCCAGTGGACAACATCGGGCTCTGAAAAGTGAAGCTAATGCCGAAGTGCCTTAAACTTGTTATCTTTCTAATAGCCAGCAGGGGGCGACTCCTTTGGTTGCAATAAAGAAGTCTGATTGTATAGAAGTGTATGAGAAAATGACCCTACTTCTCACTTGATTTATTACCTCAGTAAATATTGTAAACATAAGTTTATGGTCTCAATTGCTAGTTTCAAGTCTCAGCATGATGTTCATTTAGTAAATTATGGTCCCATTTAGAGTAAAATAGACCATAAAGCAGGGTATGATTTGGGGCGTGGCTACCTTGTGATTGACAGGTGGCTTGCACAGCGTTGTTCGGTACCCATAGAACCCATTTTCATTCACATATCTTGAGGTCCGGGGTAAAGGGACCCCTTTGAAAATTTCCATACCAGGTTTTCCTCGCCAAATTTTAGTGTAAGTTTGGAGCGTTATTTAGCCACCTTCGCGACAAGAATGTATGACATGGTTGGCACCAATGGATTCCTTAGGTTTTTGTAGTTTCATGTGATGAGGATCTTCACTCTAGCTTTAAAACTGAGTCTGCTACTGCCTAAAAATTGCAAGTTGCGTTAATGCATTAAAGAAATTAGTGGTGTTACAACGAATTTGAATTAATGCGTTATTATCACGTTAACTTTGACAGCCATAATTCTAACCTTTGTAGTCGCCTAAATATGTCTTATTCAGCGTTCAGTTGTACTTAGCTCCAGCCTCTCGTGTCACTTCTGGTTGCAAAAAACCAAGATGGAGTCGGCCAAAATGCCGAGCTCGAGGCTTCAAGCTGCAGTCCACAAACCAGTGGGTGACGTCACGCTGATTACGTCCACTTCTTATTTACAGTCTGTGATTAGATCCTGAAATCCCATATTATTCAACAGCAGTAAACTGTTTTTATTTCATTTTTGCCATTTTTTGTTAGAATTTCAAAACTTCCAACGTGGGCACCCCCCTATGGCACTGTACATTGTACCAGACACTAATGCATGCTGCTTTACTGCCGCGTGGAGTTTTTTGTTACTAAAAGTGCTGAAATTCTTCATACAGTATAGTAGCTTTGAAATAAATGTTAAGCTTCCTTCAAATAAAATAGAAGATATGAAATTATCTCACTATATTTAAGCATTTTCAATGTGAAAATGAGGGGGAAAGTTGTTAAGAATAAGTATTTCTGTTGTATGGTGCCTGTTTGTTAAGGATAGCAACTGTAAAAACCCTTGTGGGTGACTTCATTGTCTACAAGGAACAAATGTAGGTGGTCACAATGTAGGTGGTTTCATCCTATCATACTGTCAGAGAAATATGTACTTTTGAAGTTTTTGCACAAAAGCCTCTTTGCAGAATGTGACTTTAACGTATATCATGGCATATAGAGATATCCCAGTCAAGTTGTGTGTATATGTGTGTGTAAATACCTTTGCTGCGTATGTCTGCACTCCAGCAGCAAGGTTGACATGAAGCTGAGAAGGAGTGTGAAGGGCACAGCACCTCAGGAGGAATGACACAACACATGCACGCACACACACACACATATACAGTACACACAAACTCACCTCCTCTCCTTTCTTTTCTTCTCTCTCTTCGATGACTCATCCCACCCAGGGACGGCGAGCGAGCGAGGGAGAGGGAGAGTGAGGGAGGAGGAAGACAGAGGAGACGGATGGGAGAGTGCGAGGGACTACACAACAGTGGAGAGGAAAAAGCTCGTTTATAGATTCACAGAGGAGACGTATGGCATAAAGCATTTCCTTATTGACCTTTTATTTCAATGCTATGCTAATCCGATTGTGAGTAAAAGTTATTCACAGCTGTTTATTCCCAGCAAACGTGCAATACAATTCACAACAGTCCCACGTGGAGTCTCGCAGATGATTCCCTAAACCGTTTTTGTTTTAAAACGCTCTTCCTTCTTTGCATTGCGGCGGCTCGGCTACGAACAACAGAAACCCTTCCAACCAGCTCAGCAACACGCTGAGCTCTGCTCCAGTCTTGCCCCGCCGCTCTGCTGTGCTCATTTGATGGTATCTGTTAGAGAGATCCCAAACTTCCATGCGTTCCAGGTCTGTATCACTGTGCATCACAGACTGTAGACCCAATTCTTAACTCCCTTCCAAATCCCATAGTCCCTAATGTCTTTATCTTATGGTGCGAGGGTATTTGAGGAGGTAGATAGACTCCTGAGGAGCCAGGGATGTTGTCACAAGAGGTGATTATGCTGCACTGAAGGAGGTACGCTATTGAGCCGGCTGTATTGCTGAGGATATGTCTGTATTGCTGACTGCTGCAAAGCCCAGAGATAGTTGAGTGGTCAGGTCCCATGTGCCTGTAGAGCAACATACAGCATATGCCCCTACTGCACAATTATTCTATCCTTACTGAACTTTTTAAGGGCACTAGGGTTGCTCAGTGGTTAGATATATCATCTGATAATAGAAAGGTCCCATATCTGACTAGAGCTGGACTGACTTAAACTTGACCTTGTATTTAAAATTGAATAACAGACAGTGATGCATCGCTGACGATACAATGATATTCTATTACGGTATGGCGTAAAACTTAGCTTAAAGTAATTCTCAATTATGCTCCGAGGGTCGTCTTTTTTTGCAGATTACGTTTGTCTTTGACGTATCACAAATGTCCGCGGAAGGCCGCAGAGAGTGACGTAGTACAATGAGTGACGTGCAGAGCAGGCAACATAATATATCGAGCGACCGTTAATGAAAGTTACATGGTATAGTAAAGATTATTACAAGCGAGAAAGTCCACTGTGGGCGGGTGGGAGGGGTGATGGATGGGTCCAACAAACACAGGACTTTCCCCCAGGAGAGAAGAACTCACATTAAAATATGAATGGTGCCATGTTGCTATATATTCTATATGCCCTCGAAAAGGCAAACCTATCTCCGTCATGGTTTTCATTTTTTTGGTAAAATAAATGATATGCTTATTCTACATGAACTATAAAAACTATAAATAAACTATTAAAAAAAAACTATTAAATTAAATTAATCATTTCTTATTTTCTTTGGTATTTTTGTCATATACAGATATGCAATGAGATCGCTGAGTAATATGTATGTTGATGTTGTCCAATGTTAAGTCTCTATTTGAACAAGTGGCGAAACTATACGATATACGGTAGCTAGTTTAGGCGCAAAATCTGTCAAGAGTCAAGACTGACAAGCTGAGCACATCTGCAAGCCAAGCGAGCAGTCATGCCTTTCAAACTTAAAAGTAAGCAGTAAAGCCTTTGCACACCAAGTCTGTGTTTTTCGTCAGAAATTGTCGCACATTTAGAAATATATACAACCTCATGTTGTGTCAATCACGTTTACACACTAATTCCGAAACTGTCGTCCGTCATTAAAGTTTTCGGAACAGGTTCAATTTTCCGCGTTATTTCGCATCCTTCAAAAGGCAAAAGAGGGTTGTTTGACCACTCAGAGCCACCGTCCGTGCAAACATCATCATCCAAAATGGTGTCTGATAAACATTCACTTTGTCTCTCAGCATCATTTAAAGACAGATTGTGGCAGGTGATCGGAGAACAGCTTGGAATCTAGGATGGTCACTGAACAAAGGATGTACGAAACATTAGACAGTAGTGATTGTGCTCTCGGCAGCTAACCGATGTCATTAATTATGTCATTACCGACGTAATTAATTCAGTTTTGTCTGGTATTGCGAATTTTCGCAACAAATAGAATAATAAAATGCATCGGTTTCTGTGCGCATTTTTTTTATGGGATGAATGGATTAAAACGCATACAAAAAATATGTTCTTGGTGTGCAAAGACCTTTAGAAAAGACAAAAATGAAAAGACCAGGAGGTGAAAACGCTGCCAATAGTGTGTCAACAGCCATGCAGCAGGTATCGTTAGGATAGCAAGCTAGATATAACGTTAGTCCTAAATAATCGTAACGTTAGTCAGGCTGTTGTGTTAGATATAAATGTCAAGGCAAGTTATACATTATAACATACATACAATATACACACAAGTTGGGTGAATGGCCGTCATAACAGCGTGCACTGGGACCCGTCGTCCTTACGCCGCCGCCGCCTGAACTGCTCATTCAGTGTAAAAAAGCATTAACTAAATGGATTCATGTTAGCAAAGATCAATTTCCTCATCAGTGTTTACTGCAGCGTCTCGTTCCATGCCACGCAATTTTATGTTGAAAATGACCGTTTTTCAACTTTATGCTCTTTTCCCTGCTTTTGGTCATTTTTACTGCTCTCACTGTGCCCCGCAGAAATGGCAGCGGGATTCGAAGTGCTGCTAGATTGCCTCAGATAATGCAATGCTCTCAGGCGGAGCGCAGGTGTGTGTGTGTGTGTGTGTGTGTGTGTGTGGGCCTGCCTGGCTGCCTCTGAGGGGAACGTTTCTGCCCAGAGATCCAAACTGATCCCCCCCAAAAGTCCAACAGCAAGCCCAGACAAGCCCTCACAGCACGCTGCCAAACAAACCCTCCAGAGGTTTTGCTGTGATTATTGGACCCCAATACGAGTCATCCTCTCTGAAAATCTAAAAGCCCATTTGCAGTGATTTCTTATATTGTGAGCAGGAAATGGGTGTTGATTGGTAAAAGTGCCAATGGAGCAACATGGTCAAAAAACAAAGTTAACTTATAAGTTCTCTATACGGAATGGAGCATGAACAGTGAAAACAGCGGCAACAGTGCTGACAGAGCTAAGAGTGTTAACCTGGGGTGGAACCGGAGGGTGGCCACAACGCCTTACGCGACGACGCTGTTGGTCGGGACGGTGTTATCAGCGGTAACCGCCGTGTGAGCGCAGTGCAGAGCGGCCAGTGGGACACAACAAAGAGACTCACATGCACTTGTCACATCCATTCTCTGCTCAGGTAGCCATTACTCCACTATATCTTTACATTGCAAATAATTGTTTTCTTCTGTAATAATGCTCTGAATCCCGTACATAGAGCCTTTAATAACTTGCCACTGCTCAGGTCAACAGAAAGTTGAATATATAATATAATGCAAGTAGGGCTGTCAAAGTTAACGCGATACTAACGTGTTGATGCAATTTTTTTAGTTTTAACGCCACTCATTGTTTTAACGCACTAAAGCAACTTGCGATTTTTAGGCTGTAGCGGGCTCAGTTTTAAAACTAGAGTGAAGATACTGGTATCATATGAAACTATAAAACCTAAGGAATCCATTGGTACCAACCGCGAAGGAGGGTAAATCAGGCTCCAAACTTGAGCTAAATTTTGTTGAGGAAAAACTGGCATGGCCATTTTCAAAGGGGTCCCCTGACCTCTGACCTCAAGATATGTGAATGTAAATGGGTTCTATGGGTACCCACGAGTCTCCCCTTTACAGACATGCCTACTTTATGATAATCACATGCAGTTTGGGGCAAGTCATAGTCAAGTCAGCACACTGACACACTGACAGCTGTTGTTGCCTGTTGGGCTTGAGTTGGCCATATTATGATTTGAGCATATTTTTTATGCATAATGCAGTACCTGTGAGGGTTTCTGGACAATATTTGTCATTGTTTTATGTTATTAATATATTTCCAATAATAAATATATACATACATTTGCATAAAGCAAGCCTGTTTGTCCACTCCCATGTTGATAAGAGTATTAAATACGTGACAAAATTCCATTTAAGGTAGGCCTACATCCTGAACAGTTAAAAAAATAAGTGATTAATTTGCGATTAATCACGATTAACTATGAACAATCATGCGATGAAATATTTTAATCGATTGACAGCCCTAGTCTAAATATATAAATGTAACATAAGCTTATTAGCTTAGCTTCCCTCAACGGTCAGCACTGTCAAGACAGTCTGCTATTAGTCGACGATAGAAATTTGTGTTTTTATGAGATTTACTTCACCCCCACAACTCACTGAAACTAATTGATTTTGTCACGAAATAACAAAAAATAACAAATTTGAACTGTTTTCGTACTGCGTCTGAATTATAAAAAAAACTTAATCCCTTCTTATATTGGTCAGGGGAAAAAAAAAAGTTCCTCTGTGATTGTGGAATTATAAATTCCTGGCAGGACTCGACAGCCAGCGGCTTGGAGTCAGCATACAGAGAGCTCCAGCCTAGCCAGCTGCTGAGAGCTGCCATCCCCAGAAACAGAGACCTTGGCAGGGGACGGTGTTGAGACACACTGGGTCCCCCTCCTCCAGCCTGGAGCCCTGTGAGTTCTGTTCAGTGAGGAGAGACGAGAGCCCAGCCCAACGGGAGGCTTTGCTTGTCGGGCCCTGAGCGCGTTGAGTGTGTACTTGTCGGCGTGCGTAAGATCTTGTGTCAGTTTGTCTGCACCAGTGCGTGCGGCGTTGTGCTTATGTGTGCGAGCTCGGCAGCACCAACTCCAGCTGCAGCGAGATTTATAATGTCGCACGCATGTGTGAGTGTGAATGTGGATTCTGTCACCCACTGGGCCTCACACACATTCCAAAATAAACGGCTCCCACCGAGGATTACTATCGATCCGTGTGGAGCACTCAGCTGCATTTGGAAAGAGAGAGCGAGAGAGTATACAACTTCCTCTCTCTCTCTCTCTCTCTCTCTCTCTCTCTCTCTCTCTCTCTCTCTCTCTCCTTCTTAGCCTGTCTTCTGAGGAATGTGTCTGCCTGTCTGCAGAAAAAGTGTAAGGGATGATTTGGAAACACAGTCCACTAAAGTGTTACAATGACAAACCACAGCGAGCTGTCTTTCAGACATATGAGACAAAGAGTGTGTGTGTCTATGTGTGTGTGTGAAGAAGAGAGGGAATAGTAAAAGGAGACCGGGAGACTCTAACACCCCCCTCTCACTTATTTTCCCTCTCTGAAGTAAGTGAAAATCTTTTGCTTGTCAGACTTGAGGGAGAGACGGGGTGAGAAAAAAAGAGACAGTGAAAAGTGGAGAAACACACATGGAGCGACAGAACGGAGAGAGGAAATAAAGAGGCTGTTTGATTGACAGCCAATACGCCTGCCTGTTTCCTGTCACACACATGATTGCTGACCCACCCCTCTGCCCGGCTGAGGCCTCCGGGTAGACAGGCCAAGATGGCAGCACCATTTAAAGAATGAAGGATCATGAATGGACGGACGCCTCCCAGGCCGCTCACTGTCTCAGGGCTGTGCACGTGTGTTCTGTGTGTGCGTATTTAATGTGCACATGCGAATGTTAGATTCAGCATTTAACCCCATTTCACCCCGTTACCATTAGCCGTAATCTCTAACTCTTAATCCCACCAGAATGACCACTGCAGTTCATTTGTTTTAGCATGTATCGTCCAGCTGGGTCCTGGTGACATAACTGGAACACAAAACGTTTGTCATGAAAGTATTATTTTATTGCAAGGACATTGATGCCATGCAGTGCAGGAAACAGCAACAAACAAACAAACAAAAAAAAGTTTGTCATACAAACCTGATGACTGATGGAGTTCAACTCCTGTGTGACCGTTAAAAGACATTGGTCATGGGTAAATAATATCGTGTGGGTATATAATGTCGCTGGTCACGCCACACCTCCGCTAAAACCTGTGCAAATCAATGTCAAACCACAGGATTACAGTCATTGTAACTTTATAAAAAAAATAATGCAACAACTTCCCAAGTAGCCAAAATAGTTTGGTTTAAATCAGGTTCATGACCAGTTATCAGGCCATTAAGTAGGCATTATTGGAAGCCCCATAGATGTGGGTCAGTAGGGGCCTACTACACCCACTAGTAGGTTTTATTTATTCACATGGTAAATCACCGAAGACAGCGACTTCTAGCGACCGTAGTAATTATGACAGGAGCAGAAGCGGAAGTCAGGCGCTGTAGTATAGAGAGCATGAAACTCCATTCGGGGTGGAGGTCGGAGACGATGGATGCAACACAAAAGACAGGGTTTTCACCCAGAAAGCCAGGGTTCGCATCCCATGTGAAACAGACATGTAGTTGTCTTTGTGCTCACAAGTCTTAAGGCCCTGACACACAAAGCTGACGGTCGGCCACAGGTGAGCGTCCGTCGGCCTAGTTTTTGCGGCCGATTCAGCTGTTGAATCAGCACCGCCGCCCGTCGGTGAGAGAAATTGCTCTGATTCATCTCATCTGATCATTCCAATACATGGATATTTTCACAACGACATGGCCATCTGGAATGAAGCTAAGTAGTGAGTGAGAGTGGTGGGAAATGGTTGGCAGATGCTGCTTTGTTTCATGTACGTATCATAACAATGGCTTGTATATCCACCGTCCTCGGTCTTCGGGTTTCTCTTTTTGAATGACAAATACAGACTACCGCCGCCTGCTGGTAGGGAGAGTTATTTCCTCTGACGCAGACGCGGAATGTACGTGGTAGTTGGCCATCGGCTGTAGTCTTTGCAGTGTGTTTGAGTGCAACTTTTTGGCCAAGACAAAGGGGACGTGAGGCGACTCAACTGGTGGCCTTCGTTGCCACTAGTTCTTTGATGTCGGGTTGGTGTGTCTGGGCCTTTAAGTTTCACTTTCACTTTTGAAACTTAGTTATTTTAAGCCAAAATACAAACTTTTTCCCTAAACTCAACCAAGTGTTTTTGTTTCCTTAACCTAAAGAAGCCTTTTTTTGTGCGAGTGACATTATTGACTATGGCCCAAGCAGGAAAAGTTAACAGAGTTCGGTTTGTCTGTTCTGGGCTACTGTAGAAATATGGCGGACTCTGAGAAGAGGACCCGCTCCCTATGTAGATATGAAGGGCTCATTCTAAGCTAACGAAAACACAACAATTCTTATTTTCAGGTGATTATACACTAAAGAAAACATACTTATTAATATTATATTCCATTTCTGCTAATAGATCCCCGAAATGTTACACACTGGTCCTTTAAGTTTCGCTTTCACTTTTACAATGAAGTAGGCATAGTAGGCCCCTACTGACCCACATCTATGGTGCTTATAGCGACCGATAACAGCTATTTAATGGCCTGATAACAGTCGAATAGGGGTCTGGACTCATGTCTAGACTCGTGATGAAATGCTATCATTTTTGCCAGACCACATCTTGCAGTGTCTCAAGGTGGTCTGGCTCTGGTCAGGACAGGTGTAAATGCTCTCTATACAATTTGGCCACTTTCTTAAAGCTCCTGAATTCTTAGGTATTTATCTATCTATTTTAATATTCACGACCAAATGTTCAGCAATGTAAGTTAAAAAAGACATCCTTGGTTATCATTTATTAAAAGTAAAAAACACACCAAAACTCTAAAAAAGAAAAATGCTAATCTGCTTCATCAGGGCCGTGTGGGTGTTTGTTTGATCATTTGACTGACAGCGGGCTGGAAACTTCAACAGACATAACTTCCATCATAACTTCGCCAACTGACCCCCACCCACTTCGAACCAGTGAGAAGAGCACAGACAAAACAATGATGTGACTTTGGCAGAATATTTTGTGTTCACGTTAAAAAGTTGATTGACAAAATATTTTTGGGGGGCCTTTAAGAAATAAATCTGCCCGACAACGCACCATGTTTGTTGACAAGTCCACCAGCCCCGTCTAACTAATGTGCATATTGAGATCCCAATCACAATGTGGGCAGAATTGCGATAACGAGAACATTACCTTAGTTATTAATACAATGTGTAAATGCAAAGGCCCATGATCAGATGTCATCATTCAGATAACTTATCCAGATACAGATTACATGTATATACTCAGGTGTAAATGGGGTATGACTCATTCAGCTAGCCTGAGTGCTGGGTCTGACTCCCAGCTGAAATTGACCCAACTCTTTACCCTCAGCCAAATCTACAACATCTGCAGCCAGACTTGGGCTCAAACTTCACATGTGGTCGTCTGGCACTGAAACACAGCAGCAATCAGCCTGACTCAGATGGTTGCCTGGGTTACTCCCTACAATCAAGTTCAAGAATCTCTGTGATCGATAACGGCAACATTTATGACCGGGTTGATTAGAAGTCCTCATTCATATCTACAAAAGGGTTACTATAGTAAACCTATGGCAACCTATAATCAGTCTCAGACTTAACATTAGGGGGCTCTCAATCAAAATAATAATAAAATGAGTAGTTTGATGATGTTGTGAAGCAGCGTGGGATCATGGGAGTTGGCGTCTTCACCATTGCCAAAAATCTATCTGACGTGGAATTTATTTACGTTACAATTAGTCTTGTTTAGTCACGTTTATTCACGTTATGTCGTTTCATTCTAATGAAATAGCCGCAAGTAACAAAACTTTAATTTGCTATCTGAGTCGACTGCCCATACAGCTAATGGTACTGTAACGTTAGCTAACGCTATGTGGCAAATTTCATCGTGGGTTAGCCCAGCGCTGTGAACCATGGTCAAAACAATCATACTAAAAATAACTTGCTCCATCACCAGTGTCCCAAAAACACTATTGTAAACAATAGGGCGGCTAGCTACAAAGCTGGATCGCCGGCTTCCTTCATCGCTCTCTGACGTATCATCCGTGTTTCCCGTGTTTTCCCGGAAATAGCAGGAACTAGAAGGGGCAACGTGGATATGTTGTCATTGAAAGGCGACAAAATGAAACAGTCCGTTACCATTATTCAAATTGAGGATTTCTCTGGGTCTGAACATTGTTGGAAACATTGGAGATAATGTAAGTGCACAACTAAAAAACGTCATAATTTGACACAAAAACGGTCCGTCAGAGTCCGACATTAGAACTGCGCCCATAGCAACGGCCTGTTATACATAGCAACGGTCTGCTTTGAAGAAATAACAGACCGTAGAATGCCGTGATTGACCAATCAGAATCGAGTATTCAACAAAGCCGTGTAATAAATATATATAACATAGGTAGAGTAATTTTTAGACATTTTAATGAAGAAATATTACAACTTTAACTTGATTGATTTTCTAAACAGCCAAGTCAACTACATTTTTTGTTGCCACTTGTTGACCCTTAAAATCGTCACATATTTCTGAGCTTAAGCGTGCTACCTGGACTCTGCTTGCTCTTTCACTCTCTGTTGTCTTCCCCTCCTCTCCTCTCTTCTCCTCTACTCTCCGCTCCTCTTCCCTTCCTTCCTCTCCTCTCCTCTCCTCTCCTCTCCCCTTCCCTCCCTTCCTTACTCTCCTCTCCTCGGCTCTTTTTGGGGCTCAGAGATAAGATCTCCCTCAATGGCAAACTTTGGGAGACATCTTAAAGATCCCCTCTGTCACTTCAGCTTAATGCAGCCCTCTGGGCTCTCAGTACAAACACACACACACTCACACACACACGCACGGCCTCCCACTAATAATAGGGGCAGGGAGAGGCAGTCTGGATTCGAGGACTCGTAAACACACTTCTTTCTCCCAACAATTCTCTTTGATCTTTATCAAACAAAACAGTTTCCTCGGTGTATTTTGTGCTTCCATCTCTCGACTTGAACAAGCCGCAATGCACTTTTCCCACTTCGATTTCCCGACCCATAAATAAAATGAGAGCACATTTGGATTTCCTGACTGTGGGCTTTCAGTAGGCCGATCACTGCCACGTCTGTCAGATCCATTAATTCAGAAGTGTGCGAGCAAGTTCTGGTTAACCGTTTCTTGGGGCGACGTGTTTACATCTCAAAAACAGTCCATTTGCATAACTAATCAAATTTGCTTTATTTTCAGCAACATGCTGGGATAGTAGACAAGCATTACTTGTGTTTTTGAAGGGTTTAAATGGATCATCAGAGCTCCTTTTTTTACCCCCAAACAGCACTCAGCAAAAAACTTCCTTCTGCAGTGCTGCTCTGGTTGTTTAACTAAGAATGAGTTCAAGCTTTCCTGTTAAGGGTTCCCACTTCCTGTGTTCGCAGAAGAAAAAAAAAAAATCATGTCCTTCAGTTTCTGGATCCCATGGTCCATAATGATCTGATCTCTGTCTCCCATAGGCGGGCAGTTGCTATGGCAACGTGATGACGCTCTGAGGAAGGATGGGAGGGAGAAAAGGGAGGGAGGTGGAGGGAGATGAGGAAGAAGGTAGCTGCACCAAAGATTGACTATGTTTGAAAGGATGACTCACTCAGTTAAGAAAAAAAAAACATCCCACATTTGCAGTCTTTGCTTGTGCTTCACACAAAAATGCAGTTTAGAAACTATTTTGGAAGTGGGCGAAGGGGAGCCCTATAGGTGTTTGTACGTGTGGGGTAACATGCGATGGATTTTCACACACAATATATGAAAATGGTTTTAAAGGCTGCTTGAGTAGACCCTGACCTCATCACAGACAGCGTGAAAATAATGATTTACGATCTGAACAAATAGGTCAGACAGATGTGATCATGTGCAGAGGACATATCCCCTCCATCCTCCCGTCTATAACGGCTCCGACACCCTTGCATCGCTCTCTGCCTCTGCTCCTGCCCTGCTGTTGCCATAGCGACCACTCGGGTACAGACTCAAACACAACTTACTGACAAAAAACCTACATTTTACCTTTTGGATGTTAACTGCTCTAAATGAGCCTGAGACGGGTAGAACAGCAGCTATCTGTGGCACTGCACTTTTTTTTTTCAGTTAAAGACGATATAGCCTATAGCGAGCAGATTTGTACGGTTTTGATGCATTTTGCAATTATGTTTGTGGTTTCTGGAAAGTTGTCTGCTTCCAATGTATAATTTGCCTGCACTGAAAATAATTACACATAAGGGTAAAGCATTTTATGCAATGTTTTTCATTCATGTGCATACTCCAAAATAGACTTTGCTGAAGACACATCTATTGTCTTCTTCAAGTTTTTTTTTTCTTGGTGATTTTTTTTTCATTCTTTATCTTAAGTAAACAGCTTCCGTTTTATTTATTTATTTATGTTGTTAGACATGGCTATATAGGAAAGAAAAAACAATAGCTTCGTCCAAAATCGCATACTATGCACTACATACTCAATACGTGTACTATCGTTCAACATACTTGTATTTTTTCGGATGCACTGAGCAGTAATTTACGTCGTCACTTCCTGACAGCCTCCTTGCTGGTTAGAGACGTGTAACCATGGTAACCCGTGACAACTTCATGTGACCAAAACGACGGTTTGTGAGAATCAGAATTTATTTAAAATAGGTTGCGTCCGAAAATTCCATACTAGCAGGTTATTTAGTACGCTAGAACAGTATGTGAGATATTTTAATATGTCCGAAACCTTAGTATGAAACCAATAGTACACGAATTGCATACTATTTCTGGTGAAATATTACAGTAGGCAACGCTGGACACTACGGCAGCATAAATATCCCACAATGCAATGCGGTAGTGACAACAGCGTTCGTAATGGACGTTGACGAACAGCTCTGTAACATCAATAACACTTCAATTTAAGTATAAGTATAAGATTTCACTTTGCCAGGCGTAATATATATTTTTAATTAATTCAGACTTGAATCTCACAAACTTTGGTCACTTTGGTCACATGAGGTTACCATGGTTACACGTCTCCAACCGGCAAGGAGGCTCTCAGGAAGTGACAACGTAAAATTACTGCTCAGTGTGTCCGAAAAGATACATACTGCTGTTTATTCACACAAAAGTATGTTGAACGATAGCACACATATTTAGTATATAGTGCATAGTATGATTTCGGACGAAGCCAAAATACTTACAGTTAAATTGAAGCGTTATTGATGTTACAGAGCTGTCCGTCAACATCCGTTATGAATGTTGTCGTCACTACCGCATTGCATTGTGGGATATTTATGCACGTCATAGTGTCCAGCGTTGCAATACTGTAATATTCACTAGAAATGACCCACAGATTCTATCCAGTGAAACATTTCTTACAAAAGTTAAAGAGTGACATAGATGGAAATTGTTCCTTCTGCGAATCACATATCTGAAACTTGCTCTCATTTATTCTGGTCCTGTAAATTTACATGTGAATTGTGGAAAGATGTCAATAATTTTATACTTGTTAACATTTTCTCAGATTTTGCACTGTACTATAGAAATATGATATTTGGTTGCTATGATTACAGTGACAAAGACAGTAATGCATTTTTTCTTATTAATTTAATTTTAATTCTCGCGAAGTTCCACATTCACAAGTGTAAATTTACCAAAAAAAAGGCTAATTTCTTTGTATTTATGAAAGAAATGGAATTATATCTGTCAACAATTCCTTCCTCACAAAACAAAAAAGCAATGAAAACAATGAATGTATGCAATATCTTTAAAGTTTTTAAATGAAATTATTGTCATACTCTTGCATGGTCTTTTTTTTTTTTTAATTTTATGTTGGTTTTGTTTAATTTCTGTTGTCTTTTTATGTTTGGCACAGCTCTTTGTTTATGTTTTCGCTATGCTTCTTCTGTATGTAAATATTTTTTATGTTTTCTGCTGTTACTATTGTATACTGTCATTTTGAAATAATAATAAAAAAATAAAAATATTCACTAGAAATAGTATGCAATTCGCGTACTATTGGTTTCATACTAAAATATCTCACATACTGTTCTAGCGTACTAAAAAATAGCATGTTAGTATCGAATTTCGGACGCAACACACAAAGTGTGAATCGTCTTGTCAAAAATCATAGACGATCTTTGTGTTGTACCTTCCGTACACAATGGCATTCTTTCAGTGAACCCAACCGGCGCTAGGACCCAGGGCGGGCGCCGGGGGAAGTCCTCCTGCTGCTGCTGCTGGCGGGGCAAAGCAGAGCAACACAGAAACACGCACACACACACACACGGCCACGCACACTAACACGCACCTCACACACACAGAGAGAGCGCAGAGAGAGAGAGAGAGGAGATAAACAGAGAGGAAGAGAGAGAGAGACTATAGGAACGCAGCGTGTGCGTGTGAGTGTGTGTGAAGGTACGCTCCTCTCGGTGGTAGAAACGACTGTGCGGGGCGGATATGGAGGGGCTCGGGAAAAACACTGGGAACTGACCGAGCACCAAGACGAAGAGAGAGAAGAGAAGAAGAGAGAGGAAGGAAGGACGGACGGACAGCACGGAAGGAAGGAAGGAAGGAGAGGAGAGGAGAGGAGGAGAGAGGAGAGAGAAGTGTGACAGAGGAGAGGAAGACTGTGAAGAAGGGGGCTCGTCTGGGACAACAGAAGGATCCTAAGGTGACTTTATGGGGCTTTATGTGGGGTGTTGACATGTGCTGCATGGCGCTGCTGCACTTAAAGGGAGAGAGTGGAGGTGTGTGTGTGAGGGGTGGGCAAATGTGTGTGTGTGGCTGTGTTAAGTGTGTGTAGCAGCAGCCTATATATACATTTGTGTGTGTGTGAGTTTTTAGGGTTGTTTTTCCACAAGCATAAAAGGGGGGCTAAAGTGTGTAAGCGAGCCGGAGCTGACCTGCTGCAAACTGGAGTGAAGGGATCAAAAGGAGTGGATACTTTTTTTTTTTTAGGGAACAGCGTGATCCCATTCCAACACACACACACACACACTTCTCAGGTAGGCTTACTTGAAGTTAGAGGAAAAGGGGAGGCTTGGGTAACGCTCTCTTTAAAGAGTCCATTTTTCCCCCGCCTTTGCTTCACTCTCTCTGTGAGTGTGAGTGTGTGTGTGTGTGTGCAGAGTTTTCAGTGCATAACACACACAGTCTTTGGATTTTCTGTTTTCTCGCTTGACACTTGAATGAGGCTTGATACCTACGTAGTAGCAGCTTTTTGTGCCTGTGGATATATGTGTGTGTGAGAGAGTGCGCGTGCATGTGTGTGTGTGTGTGTGTGCCATATACTGCAAACAGGTTGAGGGGAGGCAGATCTGATCAGACGCACAGCAACAGAGGAGAGAGCGTGGCACAGGCTGAGCAGCAGCACATTGGATTACACACAGGCGTACACACACACACACACACACACACAAGCTCTGTGGCCAGCAGAACAGCTGGGAGAAATGTGTGTGTGCGTGTGTGTGTGTGTGTGTCAGTGCCCGAGAGCGTTTCACTTAATGCACGCGTCTGCCTTTGCACGTGCAGGATTGTTTGCTTTTATATTATCTTTTGCTACTGTGTGTGTGCGTGTGTGTGTGTGTGTGTATACCCATCTGAGGCTGTGTAAATATGTATGTGCAGGGAAAGAATGTTCTGTCGTCTCTTCAGACAGACGGCATGTGTGTCTACCTCCGCCTCCCCCCCACCCGCCCTCCTTTGGTCTGGAGACAGGAGGTGGAGGAGGGTTAAGTAAGGGGGGGAGGCTGGAGGGAGGAAGAGCGATCAGATGACCGAGAGAATAAGGCAGATGAGGAGATTAATCCAGTAGCGAGGGATGAAACGGAGACGAGAGAGGAAGGAAGGGATGATGATTTTAGGACAGGAGGTGGAGGAGAGATGGAGCGAAGGAGACGGGGGCTGACATGCTCTCTCCAGGAGTGCTCGGAGTGCTGCTCATTCATAATTCACCTCCATGCCAAACGTTCATTCACATATTGACCCCCCATGGTTGCGCTCAATGGAGTTCTCGCCCCCTCCACCTCTCCCTGTCTCTCAATGGACACCCCTGTGGCGTGACGTTCAGTTAGCCCGCTCCTTTTTCACTTTGGAGACAGTTGAGTTCCTCGGAGGAAGCCCGCGCTGTTTTTTGTCCGTTACGGCTCTTTTGACACCAGCCGTTTTTCAGTTGGAAGCTCTTGTGATGTGAGACTGAATTGCGTAAATTGAATATTGAATTCAGACTCCACCCCAGACACAGATAATTGGTATGGATGGCTCAGTGGGTTAGTGCTCTCAGAACAACTGTTGTTAGTCTGATTCCCTCAACACAGCTAAAACAGTCCATAATGGATCTATAATTCATGTGTGAATGAATTGAATAGTCTGTGTTTTGAATAAAAGCACAGACGCCAGCGCATGATTTATTCAGCGTAAATACTCAAAAGTGGCTCTTTTTAATATTTCTGATTGTATTAGCCGTGCCTGGAGCTACACTATGACCCACTGCTGTGCTCTGGTCAGCTGAGGCCCATGAGCCATATGGCAGAGTGTCTAAAATGCACAGTCAGAAAGAATGTGTACTGAGGAGGTACATACAGTACTAAAAGGTAAACACTACAGAAGTGCACCTTGTCAGCAAAAGTGATAAAAATATCCTGACATTTTGAGTTGTATAGGTATGAGCACTCAAATCTATTGTTATCAGGCCATTAAATAGGCGTTATAGGTCGCTAAAAGCACCATAGATGTGGGTCATTAGGGGCCTACAACGCCTACTATGTTGTTAAAGTGAAAGTGAAACTTTAAAGCAACACTTTCTAACATGTAGTAAAACAATGAAACGTTACGTTTTGAACACAAACAAAAAGGCTTCTTTAGGTTGAGGCAACAAAACTACAACTTCTGTAGGTTTAGGCAACAAAACTACAATGTCTTTAGGTATAGGCAACAAAACTACATCTTCTTTAGATTTAGGCAACAAAAATATTTAATTAGGTTTAGGCAACAAAACTACAACTTCTTTAGGTTTAGGCAACAAAACTACAAATTCTTTGGGTTTAGGCAACAAAACAACTTCTTTGGGTTTAGGCGAAAAAAACATTTATTTAGGTTTAGGCGACAAAACTACAACTTCTTTAGGTTTAGGCAACCATCATGTTTTGACTTAAAATAACTATGTTTCAAGAGTGAACTTACTACAGTCGCTGTTGTGTTCTTTTATACCTTTTTTCGATAATCTACTATGTGAGTAGATGATAAAACCTACTGTTAGGTGTAGTAGGCCCCTATTGCCCCACATCTATCTTGCTTATAGTGACCAATAACGCCTATTTGATGGCCTGATAACAGTCTAGCAGGCTGATATGATGGACGTAGAGCGTGTTTACGCAGTGGAAAGAGGACATAGAAGGTACAGTGTTGACATTGTATCTTGGTATGTCACTGCTAAAAGGTTCATGGTGTTGTACCTTTGTTATATGGTCACAATAATACAATGAGTTGTTGTGTTTCCCAAAGCTGCACTAATGTAAAGATAGAGCCACTGTGCATCTCTAGTAAGAGTGAGGCACTTCTGTCTCAGTACAGTACATCTGCTGCCACTGCCGTTGTCAGGGGTTTGATTCCCACTGGATCCAAGCCCACTAAATATAGTGAAACTAATTAAAAGCATCGTCCACCCCACAACCCCCTAAAGAGAAAACTGATTAAAGCAACTTCATTCATTAACCATTCATCATTCAGTCGATGAAAACTTGACTAAAGATCTCTCCAAAATAACATAGAAGAAGGTGATCAGTGAAGAAACGCAAAACTTTGAACTTTCCCTGAAAAAAATTGTAAAACATCTTCCGCCAACTCTGCTGGCTGGAGAAAGCACACAGCTTAATGCTATTGTAGTAAAAAGACAATAAATATAATTTTTTTAATAATCAGTTCCTACTGAAATGTATCCATTGTAACTTAAAAAAAACAACTCACTGCACACACAGTGTTGCCAACTTGGCGTCTTTCTCTGTAGATTTAGCAACTTTTCAGACCCTCTTAGTGATTTTTTTCTAAAAAGCTACAAATTT
Source organism: Adelosebastes latens (assembly GCA_916700685.1). Lineage (NCBI taxonomy): Eukaryota > Metazoa > Chordata > Actinopteri > Perciformes > Sebastidae > Adelosebastes > Adelosebastes latens. The sequence goes on along the minus strand of CAKAKR010062157.1, from coordinate 78,689 downwards.
ATAGACTTATTTTGACAATCAGGGAAAAAGCAAGAAATATATTCAATATATTATAATGTAATTCATTCATTCCCATGCATGCTGCTCAGGGTAATCGTAGAGACCTGCTCTTCTGCCAACAGCGCGGGGTTTCTCCCTCTCGTTTTGCGCTGTGAGAAGTCAGTAGGTGTGGGGCAGGAAGGAGGACGCCGCTCGCCGTAGTTAAGAGTTAATCTAATATAACACACACACCTTTTCATTCTTCTAAATAGATTCTAAATAGTTTTGTATAAATAAACAGATGAATAAATACATAGTTTTAGATAGATAATGAACAGTTGACTCTATAGTAGGCCCACGTACACAGTATAGATTAGCTAATAATTTCTCTGATTCTTCTGTGTTATGCAAATTATATATACATATCATATTCATAATTTATAAACATACAGTTGAATTTCCCATTCAAGAAAAGTTACAAAAAATGTTGTGTTATGTTATAGTTCTTAGGAAAAAAGAAAATCTCAATTAGCCAAAATCTGAAGACTTAAAAAAATCTGAAATTGGAATCGGCCAAGAAAATTGCAATCGGTGCATCTCTACTATTTGTCATGGCTGTAGCAAGCTAGCCTTGTAGGAAAAGTATGTCCCCATTCTTAATCCGGCCCACAAAGCTCTGATAGGTTGACTGCACAACACCAGACCTTTGTACATTGCTGAACAAATCAAAGATGTGATTCAAAGGTCTGGAACCCTGCAACCAATAGTGGTCATTCAGCAGTAATCATGCTAGCAGATCAGCTTGTTAGCAGTAGTACTAGCAGTAGCTTGGCTACCCCATGTGACCCTCCCCTTGTAGGTCATAGTGGTCCCTGAATAGAAGAGAGGTGTAGATGGTACTTCATTGGAATCGAACCAAGGACGTTGCGGTTTTATGTTATGCAATTTCTCTAAACAACTCATGCATCATAACCGAAGTGTATTGAAGCAAAAGTATTGCAATATGGCTCCAAAATGTCCAATATTTAACCTTTTCATGAGCTGCGTTTAAGGAACCAGCGACGCCCTCAAATCTCAAAATTTCTTCCCAGCTCCCTTACTATGTTGTAAAACTCAACTGTGACTTGTGTTGACTTTCAAAACATTGACAGTAAGCTGGGCGGAAATTTTAGGATTAGGCAATACAACAAAAACAGGGTGTATCTTCACTGCCATTGCTTTACTGTTACTTGCACCAACTGTGATGGAAAGTTACTTTTGGATGCAATTGTTTCACTATAAAACAGTTGGATTATGCTGCACAGGTGAAGCTTTATGGAGTTTTAAAAAATGTGTGGTTGCTGCACCACTCTTTCTCTGTGATGAGTTCATGACTGAGTTTGCAGTCATAAATTAATTTCTTTTAATTTGTTGGAAGGTGACCTTTGTCTTTCATGCACTGCTTCATGTGTTAAAACAACTGGAGAGTTAAAAGTGGGGTTTCAAATCGCAGTGGAAACACATCTGGCCTAAGTGGCCAAAATGGCTTAGAAGAATAATGCTCCTCTGTATCCCCCAGGTTATAATTGTCTTCAATAGGCCTCCTGCTGATTTGAAATGGACTCATTGTCCACAGTGATGGGCAGCACCTCTGCTCAATTAGCCTCTCTCTACTTAGTCGTGCTGAGCTACTGCTGGCCGCATCCTCACACTGTGGCACACAAGTGCACGCACGGAAATACACAGAGCACAGTCGCGTGCACGATCGCGCACAGAAAGACGTCAGCGGGTGTAAAAATAGATTTTATAAATGGGGGGAAAAAGTGTTTTATGTTTACAAGGGGTGATGTCATGTTTGGTGTGGATCCATAGTTGACGAATCGGAGGGCAGCTGTAGCGAGTATCAGCCCGCTCAGCTTTGGCTATCTGCTGCTTTTCTTTTTGGTCCTTTTAAAGGAGCGGAGTTCAAGGAGTTGCAGTTTGTGTCTCTGTCTTTGTGTGTGTTGTTTTCAGCGGTGGAGGCATGCACACAGTGACGCTGCTCCGGTTGCCAAGCAACACAGGAACGTGGGTGGAAGGATTTCCTGTCCTTAGGAAGCTTTGTTTATAAGTGGGGGGGAGAGTGAGTGTGCATGTATATGCATGTGTGTTTCAGTGTGCATTTCAGCAGTATGCTTGAGTGCTTGTGTGTTTTTAATGCACTCTTCGCCTCAAGTAAAAGTACTAGAGAAAAGTCACTTAAGACACACACACATACCGACACTGCGTACGCACTGTACACACAGAGAAAAGGCAAAAAAAAGAGGCCCTTTCTAGTCTGTTGAGTTGGATTTGCGTTGCATAACTCCTCTGTTTGCAGCGCTCCTGTCTCCTCCTCTTCTACCCAAACACTCACACCGTGTCACGGCCGCCGCGCTCACGCCAGGCCGCCTCCCGCTAATGATGTCATCAGCATGCCTCATTTTATGTCTCCTCTCACACATGAGATTGCAATTATGTGTTCTTGCCCCGCATGCGATCGCACAAGAAACACACACACACACACACAGCATGCCCGTCCTGCAGGCGTTGGACCCCGTGATTACGTAATTGACATTGAGTGAATGGGATGACGTCAGCTTGGCTCTCTCTGACTGTCTTTCTGGCTATCTACAGTGATGTCATAAGTGGATGCAGCCATACACGGTGTGTGTGTGTGTGTGTGTGTGTGTGTGTGTGTGTGTGTGTGTGTGTGTGTGTGTGTGTGTGTGTGTGTGTGTGTGTGTGTGTGTGTGTGTGTTGGCATGCATAATCGTGTGTGGAGACAAAAATGACCTCAGGAACCATCTGATTTATATAATGTGTTTACTCCTCCTTGTATTTTTCCCGTTTTCCTTCCCCTTAAAGTGAAAAGTCTTCACAGCTAAAAGCTACTTTATTGTGCTCTATGTGTTGTTCTTAGCAACATGAGGCATTTAACCCCCCGAGACTTTACTGTCTTTCAGAGGCTGTAGCAGGTTCAGTTTTAGAGTTACAGAGTGAAGGTGCAGATATCATATTAGAATAGAAAACCTAAGGAATCCGTTGGTAAGAAACATGCCTTACTAGTTAGGCACTAAGTTAGGCAAAAGTTTGGCGAGGAAAAATTGGCATGGCCATTTTCAGAGAGGTCCATTGACTTCTGACCTGAATGATAATGGGTTCTATTGGGTACCCACGAGTCTCCCTTTTACAGACATGTCCACTTTATGATAATCACATGCAGTTTCGGGCAAAAACTAGGCAGTTTTTTGCATGCAGTATAAATGTGTTATGTTCGCCTATTCTACAAATGGTGTGTTTAAATATTTCTGCATACTGGGGTCCCTAAACAGTCTTGGATTACATAAATTGGTTATCATTGTAAAGCTGAGACTCTTGTGGATCCAATGAGCCCAATTATATTCATGTGTGATGATGTTAGTCCCTATAGTAGCCATTTCATATAATGAGGCATTTAAAAAAAACAAAATGACCTGTTGTGACCTCTAGGATAATCACAGCCTCATGAAACTTTACAGCCACAAACTAGAGACCTAGAGCATTCAGAGGATGGATGGCTCACCTAGGTAGATTGACAATAAGGGGGTTTCTGAGCAGTTTCCAGAACAGAAGTGTTCGCCATCCAATCGCCGAAAAACGCAATTCTTGCAGAAATCTCAAAATGTCAAAAGTTTTTGATACCAAATCACAGCATGGCTTTTTCTATGATTTTCCTCAAGGTCTTGGTGTCTTAATGTGGAATTTTGGATGGATTATTGAAAATTTTTTATCAATTCTCGAGTGGTAAAAAATTGTTAAATTTACCACCAAATCTGTGTAACAAATGGTTACAACCAAAAGATTGCTGCAACAACTTATGAGACATAATAGAGCATGAGAATGACCATCATATACTTCGATCATAATGTTCTAAACCCTTATACACTTGTTTATTTCTGATTTATTACTAGAACAACTTGACACACAGTGCTGAGGGGCATCAAATTAATCTTCAGGTTCCCAGCTTTCAGATGATGTACACCACGTCTATGTGACCTCTACTGCTGACCTGCTATCTCCCCCTAAAGACCACCTGTACCCCCCTAAAAAAGACAAAAAAACGGTTTATTGTGGGTCTCAGAGGGTTAAAGATGCTCGTGCCGCACACACACACATTTGCAGCCTGTTGCGGCATCCCTCCTATTTGAAATGAATATCCCAGTGTCTCGCAACTGGTAACTCCATCGCCTCGTTGCCCTCCGTCTGCGACTGCCTGACCTTTCGTTTGATTCTCATCCCGAGACTCGCCAACAATCGCAGGCAGGCAGTGAATGGGAAGGAGGGAGAGATGATGCTCGCTCCTCTCCGCAGATGCCGCGGACGTGCCAGTTCTTATTTTTAGCAAGAGAAAACACAGCGTCATGGAGAAAGAGGAGCGATTTCGGCGGTTGGCCTTCTTCAGCTCTCGACAAAAAAAAATATCTGTTTTTAGCTCACCGTTTGAGCGACGGGGTTTTAAGCACAGAGGAGGAGTGCTCTATTTGTGTCTTGGGTTGAATAGGCCGCCTGTTGTGTTCGCCGAGCGTTGTGGTTGAGGCTCTGAACATCAGCCATCTGACGTTGGATGGGAGAACTGGAAGCTTTTAACGGACCTGAATACACACAAAGACGCACACTTTGTCTTTCTGCCGTCCTCTCCCTCTTTTTCTTTCTCTAACCTCAAACCCCAAACCGAAGGGAAATCGCACCACACGGTGACTTAACAGTTTATGAGCAGAGCAGCGACACACATACAAAATGGTATGAATACACTTGCACAAACACAAAATAGGCAGATTTTCCTAATAAACTGATTAGCATTAGTTAATCTAGGACCAAACAGTCCACTGTACATTCCTCTAACCATACAACAGCTTAACACTGAACAGGATGATTTGATACCACTGCACAAACACACACACACATGCATAAATAACACAAAGACAAAACCCACATTCGGACCATAACAGCAAAATAAATCATAGATTCAGTCCAAATTATGTCCGAACTTCACTTCAACAAGTAATTATATACATATGTGCACACACAAAACACACATGTGCACACACCCCCCCCCCCAGCAGTCTTAGGGCCTTAGTCAGCGTCTGTGTGTCCATGCGTGGGCCTGTTCCCTGGCAGTGTGAGGGGAAAAAATACCTTCCCATATGATGTAAACACCAAAGTCCCCGCGTGTGTGTGTGTTTGTGTGTGTGTGTATGTGTGCATGCTCGTAAGCTTGCGTGTGTGTGAGTGGCATTCTCCGAGATAGGATTCGCTCTCTGTGACAGTTTACCAAATTATTCCACAACACTGTGCAGTTTCTTTTTAAAGATAAGTTTCTCTGCCATCTCCGCTTTGTTCCACTGCACACAGTGGAAAGAGACGGCGAAGACGGAGGAGACAGGAGGGGGCTGACATGTGACGTCACTGACTAAAGCAAGGAAGTAAAATGAAGTTAAAAAAAAAAAAAACAGAGACCACTGCTTTTAACTCAATTTTTAAAATGTCTTTTATTGATTTCATGGTGGTTTTAGAGCATGCAGCACTTTGTTTTTAGTAATGCTGAACCAGTGAAGTTCATTATTTCTGTTTTATAGAAAATATAATTATTGAGTCTTCAGGAGGCTCATTTTTTTTGTTTTAATACATGCCCCACATATTAAATGTGTAATGTATGATTGTGTGTGTGTGTGCACGTATGAGAAAATGTCTAACTGACTGTACTTTTACTGTCACAGATAACAGAAAAAACATATTTAAACTATGGCTGGCAATCGATTAAAATATTTAATCATGATTAATCGCATGACTGTCCATAGTTAATCGCGATTAATTGCAGATTTGTTATCTGTTCAAAATGTACCTTAAAGGGAGATTTGTCAAGTATTTAATACCCCTATTAACATGGGAGTGGGCAAATATGCTTGCTTTATGCAAATGTATGTATATATTTATTATTGGAAATCAATTAACAACACAAAACAATGACAAATATTGTCCAGAAACCCTCACAGGTACTGCATTTAGCATAACAAATATGCTCATATCATAACATGACAAACTGCAGCCCAACAGGCAACAACAGCTGTCAGTGCGTCAGTGTGCTGACTTGACTATGACTTGCCCCAAACTGCATGTGATTATCATAAAGTGTAAAGGGGAGTCTCATGGGTACCCATAGAACCCATTTTCATTCACATATCTTGAGGTCAGAGGTCAAGGGACCTCTTTGAAAATGGCTATGCAATTTTTCCTCGTCAAAATTTAGTTTCATATGATGCCAGTATCTTCACTCTAGCTTCAAAAATGAGCCCGCTACAACCTAAAAATTGCAAGTTGCGCTGGCGACGATTCCAGATGGCCATGTCATTGTGAAAATATCCGTGTATTGGAATGATCAGATGAGATGAAGATGAAAAATGAGAAGAACCGTCTGTGTTTTCCCTCTTGGCTTAACTCGTTGGCTTACTTTCCTCACTTCCGTTTTTCTTCTCGTGAACTGATTTGTTTAAGCTGAACAGCCAATCAGAGTCATTTTTCGCACCGACGGGCTCCGCCGCAAATTTAACATGCTGAATCGGCCAAAAAGCCTTCGATACGGGGCAGACTAGAGCCGACGATGCGGTACACACTGCAAAAACTAGGTTGACAGACGCTCACTGCCCCGAAATGGCTTGGAGTGCCTTAAGGTACCAGTGAGACATGAAATTGGATCCAGGAAGTCCAGTTGGAGTAACAGATCAATGCATGTAAAGGTTTATCTGACGCCAAAACACCAATGGTTTGTAATACTCACATACAGGAGTTTACAACTCTGGAAAGTTATCATGGCAGCAATTATTTTATCTTTTGACGTGACGATCGCAAGGTAAACAGTGGAAATATGGAGTAATTTACCAGGAGTTTGTGCTTGCGCGTACTTGATTGGCCATCGCAGCGCCTTGCTGAATGGCGTCACGTTGCAGCCAAAGTTGAGCCTTGTTCAGCTTTTTTGCTGGACAGCCCTGCATTGTTTTGCTGGAGCCTTCGGCTGCGTTTATTCACACCAGGTTCAAGTCGGTCTGAATGTGGCCTTGGGCTAGTTGGACAGGTGCATGTTTACCCAAAAGCGATGCTTAATTCATCTTCTACAGAACCCCAAATGTCCTTCCCAGCTCGCTGTTTGTGTTTGTGAAACACCGCTGTGCACAAAGGGATAGAGGTAGAGAGGACAGGAGCCTTGTTCCTGTGATAACCTATAAAGAATTCAGTACACAGATGGGCTGAGCCGACTGCAGTCCTGATGAAACACACTTTTTCAAGTAGTATTCAATGTCACTTTCCTGTTACTGTATTCTGTGTTTGGTAATGTTGTCCGCAGGGGTTTGCTTTGCAGAGTTACAGGAGCGCAGGGGTATGGCAAGTCTCAAGGGACAATAGGGCTGGGACAATACACCTATCTCCCGATTCGATACTATCGCGATAATTGGGTGCCGATTCGATATGTATTGCGATTTTTAAGTATTGCAATTTTGCAAGTATTACGATTGGATTTTATGACTTATTGTGATTTTTGTTAACTTTTTTAACACTAGACCGTGGGAAAAAATTGAATACACTTCTAGGGACTTTTAATTTGAAAAATATCTAAATTAATACATTAAAATGTTTGATTTTTAGCATTTATGTAGTCAGAGATGTCCTGATGTCAAATATATCAGTCATTGTCAGGCAATATTTACTACATTTTTTCCAGCAACCCACAAATCAAATAATAAAGACATTCCCCTCACAAATTAGTGGTATTTTCTTTTTTATTTATAAGGGACAGGTAATGTTTTATACTTCTGGTGAATACAATTCAATCAATCTTATTTCCATATATGTATTTTGTATATACAGTTCCCTTTGTTAACACCGTATTTTGAAAAACGGACGTAGTCACACGTATATGCTTCTGCTAACTTTGCCAAGTCCGCCGCTAGCTCACCCGTCAGCTTCGTTCTCTTTATACATCCATGGTCAGCTCCGTTTGACTGTATTTAACTTAAATATCAGATGCGAGTGACGGCTGGCTGCACGTTAGCGCAATACGATACCGTTTCCTGTCCATGACAGAGTTAGCATACAGCTTTAGCCATGATGTCTAGCTCTGCTTTTCCTGGCAATGTGTGAAACCCAAAGTGTTTCCATACTTTACTGTGTACTAATGTGTAGTGATTACCACTTTGGATTTAAAATGTGAGGGTGCAGGTCGTATCCACACGGACCCTCCGCCGTTTTGTACTTTCTCGTTGCGGCCAGCTGCGGTTTGTTTTGGTTGACGGATACGGAAGAGATATGACGTCACGTTACTCGGACTACAACAAGAAAAGCGATAACTTCCTTCTACCTCCGCTTAGACTCATATGAAGCAAACATATTGATTCTGGCATTAAAAAATCAATTTCAAAACCACAAAAAAAAAAAAAAGCGATACATATGTGAATCGATTTTTTACCCCACCCCTAAGGGTCAATATTGGAAAGCACAGAAGAATACAGCGCTAACAGCGTCAGCTGAACCGAAGTTTGTTGAATGTGACCTGGTTTGGCCTAAAACATAACTATATGTTATTGTTTTCACACCTACGTATAAGCTCCAGTAGCTGCAAATGAACAAGCTAGCCTGCTGCTAACTGTACCCTTTGGTTTCACTGTGGAGTGCTAACAATGGTGCAAGATTTATTGTGGTCTATAATGAAGCACCGGCACATTCAAACACGTCTCTCCGCTACCATTGAGAGCAAGGTGCAAAACAATCACCGACTGTCACCGTATTCGTCATAACTGCATTCAGATCAGTTGAAAGGGGGGAACACACCGCACTGGAAAAACGGTATGTGCCGTGTGTTCGTTGCTAGGCAACTTTGCCACAATACCCCTGTGACCTTCCGACCCTGCCAAGTGTGGTGTTGCTGTCCCCGTCTCGCACCCCGTATGCGTGTGTGCGTATGTGTGTGTTATCTGAGACGATGGTGCGAGTGCCGCATAGCAACTGAGAACAGCTGTGATTTCACTGTGTGTGTGTGTGCGTGTGTGTGTGTGTGTGTGTGTGTGTGCAGTTTATGTCCGCGTGAAGCCACCGTTCACTGTTCGTCTACGCGCACACCCACAACAACATAATATGGCACACTGTCACTTCCACACAGTGTGATAGCAGCGTAGACT
>CAKAKR010062157.1:45571-69480 GCA_916700685.1 Adelosebastes latens | reverse complement strand
TGCAACCCCCCCCCCCCCACACACACACACACACACACTCAAACCCTGTTGTCAAATCGCAGCCGAAAATAGAGAGCAGAGGGAGCGACGGAGCAGTCATTTCCCTGAAGATCCATTCATGTAAAATACTGTTATTCAAACCTCCCTCCCCCTTATTCAATAGTCTTATTCATCTCTCTCTTGACTGCAAAACCAAACACGCCTTGTCTTCTGCTTCCCGGCAAAGAGCCTCTGTGCCCGCGTGCACGCCGGCTCTTGTGTGTGTGTGTGTTTTCTCTCCGCTCCTCTCCATGAGAGGAATGTCCTTGGCCTGTCCGACCTGCGTGCTCCCACCGAGCCCTCCGTCAAACACCTGGGGCGGGTTCTCCTGCGCCGCCACAGCCAATCCGGAGCTCCGGCAGATAATGACATCAGTTAGCGGAGGATCTTTAGGACCGGCCCCTCGAGGTGATTCGCCGGAGAGAGAGTGCTCTTATTGTTATGATGATTAAGTGTTATATGAAGGGCTATCAGAGGAGAGACCCTTAATGAAAGTGGAGCACAGAGGCAGCGGCGGCAGAGCAGTGGAGAGCTACAGAGGGGAGGCAGGAACTGAGCAAGATTTGAGCGAGAGAGAGAGGGAGAGAGAGAGAGAGGGAGAAAATAAGGAGAGTTTAAGGTGTGAGAAGGCGAGAGAAAAGAGGGAGCGCAGGGCTGAATATTCAGCAGCTGTGCGTCCAGACTTGCTGACTCCGGGTGTTCATGCTCTGAATGTACCATGAGAGGTAGACAGTGTGCGCAGGAAACCGCCGTAAAAGAGCAAAAAAGGAGAAGAAGGGGACAAAGAGAGAACAAGTGCATGTATGCGTAACTGCATACAAATGTGCATGGTTTTGTTGGTTTTGTTGGTGTGCATCTGTGCAGGAATGCAAGCGTGTGCAAGTGTGAACACTGGAGTTTCCCTCGCCGTTTGGTAAAAGAGTGGAACGCCCTGCCTCAGAGGAAAATTCCACCCTCAGCTGTTCCTACGCTGTTTTAAATCATCAGGCTGGGATGTCCAACACATTCTGTTATTTTGTGAATAAAGCGGTTGTCATTTGGATTTTTGTTGTATCCACTTTCCTTCAGCCTCTCTCGTCATCTTCAGTTAGTGTTTGACTTCATTTCCCAGGACGCCTCTTGACACCCCAGCTTTCCCCCCACATGAGAATGGGCTTTAACTTGTTGATTTTTTAGCTGCTGGTGTCTGCGGAGTTATAGCAGGATTTATTTTCCAGTCTTGAAAAACAGTTAGTTTCCCCCTTTAAACCATGTCTTGTGGTCGCTGTCACTGGCGAAATATGCAAGTATGTCTCCTCCGTGACGGATTGCTCCCAGTATGAATGCATGTCCTCAGAGCCTCTAGAGAGAAGCTCTTGCTCTTTGATCTTAAAAAAAAAGTAGAGCCCCAAACCCTCACTAAATAACCAAATGAGACCAGACTTCCTTCAGGTTTATGTGTTTTAAAGGTGAATTTTTCAATTGAGTAGCTTCTGGCACATCTAAAACTATTTCATTAGTATGGGTTCCACTGGAGGGCTGGAGTGTCTGATTCTGTTATTTGCCTGTCTAGTTGATGGTTTGTCTCCATGCTATGGTTCAGTTTTTCTCAGGAGGAGCAGAGACAGAAATGAACCTTTTGGCTCAGGGGCTGACTGTTAAACTGAAAAAATGAATCTGCCAGTAATCATTTTTACCAGCCTCACTATAACTATAACTGCTACTACAGCACAAGTAATATACATTTCCATGTAATCTGTTACCATACTTGTTTTCAGTGCCATTTTTTGCATAGATTGAAGTATTGTATTCATCTAAAACTTGCTCACACAGACAGTGGGTCACGTGAGCAGAAGTGAAGAGCGGTTTTGCAGTTTGAGGCTAAAACAGGAATACTGTGCAGTGATGCATTTAGATGTTATCAGCCAGCGACCCAGCGAGTAGATTTGTATGACTGTTTACAGACACACACCCTTAACAGACAGTTATTGATAGGCTTAACTTAAAGAGGAACTGCACACTAAATAGTTTTTATGCTGTACACTAGGGCTGCACAATTATTTGACATTTTATCGAAATCGCAATATGGCCTACTGCATATCACAGTTGCAGTCAAAATAATCACAATTCAATATTTTTTCAAAATCGTGCAGCCCTGCTGTACACATGATCACATAGATTCTTGTTGGCATACGATATGGTGATTCTTCCAACAATACACATTTAAATTAGCTTGTATCTGTCTGATTTGAAAGTTCGGTTCAGTGAAATGCTCTTAAAAGGCAACAAGTGTGCTTCTAGTTACCGTCAAAGCCCCACCAGACTTCCTGTCTGTCCATCAGAGAAAAGGGGACAGTAGCTTCTCATGGCTGGTTAGCTCTGTGTACCAGCTATACGTGGCTGTCCGTGCCACACTGAGCGGTGGTCAGGCACTGTCCCTTCGTCCTCTGACCCCTCGCTTCTCTGTTGCATTTTTTAGATTATGCTCGGAGGGAGGGTTCTAGCTGGATTTGAGGGTGTAGTTACCCTTTAAATTGTCCTGAGCTGCACTGACTGCAGTACTGAGAGCTCAGCTCAAAGTTGATTCATCATAAATTGGCTGTATACAAGAACTGTTGTATCCGGCAAGGCGCTGCGTTGGCCAATCAAATACGTGCAAGCACTTAAGCATCAGCCTTCACACGCCTGGATTTATTACTCCAACTCAATATCCTGGATCATATTTCATTGTCTCACCGGTACCTGAAACAACACGTTCCCCACTGACGTAACCCCTTGTTTGTTTTTTTACTACGGAGTGCTGATTTGGTCTGACACCTACTTCAACTTCTTTTTCACTGGAAACTCAAAGATGATGTCTGTGTATGGAGGACGGATCCTGTCGAAATAAAAAAAAAGTAAATTAAATATTTTTTTAATTCATTTATTTTTGCATTTATTAATTTATTTTTGCATAATTTTTGCAATAAATAAATATAAAAAATAATAAAAATAAATACATAAATGAATAATAGGGACAATTAAACAGAGAGTAAATAAAAAAGGGAATTAATACAAAGATAAATAAATAAAGAAACAAATTAAAACAGATATGAATTTATGTCACATTTTATCAATTAATTCTGGGCTACATTTATTTTTAATATTTTTTCTACATTTAATGACATATTTATTTATTCATCAAATCTTTTATTTATGTATTCATTTATTTTTTATTTTGGCAGGTTACATCCTCCATATATGTGAGCTCTGACTCGGTACAAAGATGCATCTTAATGCTTAACGCCCAGGGTTAAAATTCTATGAATCGTATCAAATAATGTGTAGAAGACATCAATAGAAGACTCATTCATTTCACTAAGACAAACAGTGTGTGTGTTTGTGCTACGTTAGCAGCTCTAGCGCTGCTGGAGGCTTCGTGCTCACCGCCACACACATACGCTCTGTCAGCGCGGCGTAACTTTAGCGAGTGCCCGACAGACCGCGTTTGTGTGGCGGCGGTGAATGTGGGGTTGTCGGTGGCGTTATAGCTGTGAACGTAGGTGTAGCAGTGTGTGTACAGCTTATTTGTGGGTGAATAAATGCTACGAGGCTACAACTCCTCAGCTCAAGGCCTGAGCCATCTTCCTTCATCTGTAACTGCGGCTCAGACTCTCTTAAGGTGGGCTGTTAAGGTGGACCAGCTTTTCTCCGTAAAGTGACGAGCCGCTCCTCTGAGTTTTGCTCAGCTTTTTGATTAATTATTAACCGATTTAACCGATTTAACCGATAGCGTTAATCGGTTAAAATGCTTAATGTCGGTTAACGGTTAAACGGTTTATTATTAACATCCCTACTTTTCCCACATCGCAAAGCAACATCATCTGGGAACACACTGCATTTGCCAATAACATGAGAAGGATTCCTTTCCTTTGGTTATCTGGCATGTTTCTTTGCCTTTCCTTGTGTGTGAATGTCCGACCAGTAAATTATGTTCTTATCCTAATATTGAGACTGAAGCCTAGTCCACACGTACAGCGTTTTTTTTCCTTTGTTCTTCAAACAAATCCCATCCACACAAGCACGTTTTTAAAATAAATCTCCGTCCAGACAAAAACACAAAAACACTATTGAAGCACTGTCAAGGCCAGTGGCAGGTTGAGCCACACACACACACACATACACACCGGCGACTGTGTCTGTGTTGTGGGAGTCATTCTGACGCCTCTGTTCCTCCATATATTGAAAGACTAACTGTACATTTATGTGTAAACAAAAAGTTCTGTTAACAAGGTTATGTGGCCACGTCCGCCGTTCATGGATGTATTCATGCCGCCTCATTAGTGACGCCTCACAAAGGAGATAACGTAAAGGTAAAAGTCCCTAAAAGTGTATGATTACACTTTTTTCCCCCCATAGTCTAGTGTTAAAAAGGTTAACAAATAAATCGTAATATCTGTTGTGGAATTTCTTCCACAAAGGTTAACTCATTCATTAGGAAGGAAGAGGTTCAGGAGCCGTTGATGTCTTTCACAGAAGTTTTATTAAAGCTTGATCAAGGACAATTGTCAGGTCTCCACACCGATGTTTTCTCTGCGTGAAGGCCTCACAACTCTGCCCCTCTTAGTGGCCTACCATGTTATGACTTTGATTAAGACTTTGCTTCTCTGTGACCTTGGTTGCCCCAGCAACGGGCTCCACTCCCTAACTGTACACGCAGCTGCACAGATAAGAGGTCTCACCCTCAGACAGGAATACAACCTCGTGATGTCAACACCAGGGACACGCTGACCTCCGACCCAGACGAGAGAGGAATAGATGGAACGTTCCATCACAATACTTAAAAATCGCAATACATAACGAATCGGCACCCAAGTATCGTGATGGTATCGAATCGGGAGATAGGTGTATCGTCCTAGCCCTAGTATGTGTGGACAAGGCCTGAGAACAGAAATGTATGAATGTCGTGACGTGAAGGATAAAGTCCTATGAAATCCTGTGAAATTCTGTAAAAGTCTTCCCTGCGGTATTGAGTGAAGTTTTGGCATCCAATTCATGGATCTGCTACTCCTGGATGGTGTATCCTCGTCTCAGCTGTATTTGAGTGGGCATGTTGCTTGTGTGTAGGGTTAATGTTAGAGTGGGTGTGTCTTTGAGTTAGTCTGCAAGCCAACAGATGGACCCTTCTTCAGTTTATCCAACAAACACTACTATCTCTGGCATTCATTTGGCACCGGGCAGATGGAAACTTCAGACTTTTACTCCCGAGTCACCGTCGGGAAGGAAGCTGTAAGATGAACTGAGAGTATGTAATGTAGTAAATGCTGGAGAGAGCGGCAATTGTTGCATCGGAGCTCGAGCAAAGCTAGATCACGTCACACTATCATAAGAGGCCGAAGGAGTGGCGGCAGATAAAGCATCAGCTGCCCTCCACTTTCCTCTCCAGCTAACAAGGAAGCTTCACCACATATTTAGCGCTGGCAGAGAGGATGCCACCCCCCACCACCCTCCCCTTCTTCTCTCACACATCACCCCTGGCTAAAGGAATGTAGCGGAAAACGAGGGACTCGAGATAGAAGATCAGAGGCCTTTAATACGAACCACATTGTGTGTTGTTCTTCTGTTTCCCATCTCCTGTGTTCTCCGCATCAGCAGTGAAACGGCCTTTGATGAATATCTACAAAGAGATTTGAGACTTATAAAGAGCGGCAATTTAGCCAGGTATGTTATCTTAAGCCTGGTAATTTGGGAATTCAATTCACTCATAGGGGGAGCCAGGGGAGCCTGTGGTGTTTATCAGGCGGACTAGCGTGAGGCGCGTTGAAATCGAGAGTTTCGGGGGGATATCTGATCAATGACTGACCACCTCTTAAGACTGGGGTTATCATATCTCTTACCCCCCCTTCCTTTTCTTCCTGCTGCATGCATGTATGTGAGTGTACTGTAACCATGGATCAGGTCCTGTCTTTCCCCTGAGTTACACATCTAATCACGCCACGATCATCCCTCATCTCTAATTCTGATGGCAGGGCCTGTCAAACAGCATACGCTGGAAGACGGGGTGACTTTGAAATGCTGCTAATGACCCCGGGATATAACTACCCTCTCTCTCATTTACTCCCCCTCACTCTTTTCTTTCTTGTCCACTCCTGTCATTTGCACTCGCGGTCATCCTCTTTCCTTCAACTCTCTGCTTCTGCTGATAAGAAAATGCAAGGGAGAGATGTGTGAATCATAAAGGAATCATACCTAATTTTGCGAGATGATTCAAACTGTACGTGGACAACGCCGGGAGGCGAAGTCGTTAAGGGTTAATGCGAAGACGAGCTGCTGTCCAAATGTTATTTAGCCTTTATTTAAACTGGGCAGCCCCGCAGATTAAAAATCTCCTCCATCAAGGGAGGCCGGCCAAGACGCCGCATCCAGACAAACATAAAAGTCTCCGAGAGAGAAAAACACACAAAAGCAAAATACAATCAAAGCCACATAGCCGAGAGACTACTTTATAAGCAGTCCAACAGGCAACACTTCAGCGTCAAACCAGCAGGCTCATTGCCAAACCTATTTAAATCTTGACTAAACAAAGCAAAGACAGCTCCTTATTGAGTCTGCCACAAGAACCTTCATTAACCGTGTAAACTCACCGAGAGGGCTTTCAGCTTTAAATAATTTTGCAGCCAGTTCCATGAAGAGGGAGCGGAGTACATAAAGGCACTTTTGCCTAATTCAGCTTTGACCTCAGGGACAGATAACACAAACAAATCCTGGGACAGCAAACAGTAATTTTCCAACTATTTTTTTTTTCTCGTTTTAGAGATGTAAGAAAACAGTGAATTAGTAGACCCAGAGTGGCCTTATATATTTATATAGAAAACTGAAGCGGGTGGCTGTCAGCTGGAGCATAGAAGGTGACACACTGATGAGAGACAGAGGTACAGTCAGTAATGCAGCTCAGTGCTACAGCGGCTAAGACGAGAAGGGGTGAGGCATGTGAATATAAAACAACTTAATCAAGCGCTAGCAGGGCTATAAGAGGCAACCATTCTGTCTCAGCAAAAGGAAAAAAACACGACTTGTGCGTAAAGAAAACCTGATTTCGGCCCAACCTTTTATGCATTTCAGCCCACTTACTCCTTTTCCTACTTTCCATGCAGCCATTTATTCCATTCACCTTCGACAGCAACGAAACTAAGATTTGAAACTTGTTTGAGATAGGAAATCAAAATTGCTTTATCCTTCAATAGTCATGTTAGTAGGGTGCACACATCTAACCCCCTTCACTTTAATCAGCCGGTGGCAAGCAAGACACGGGAACTTGGCTTGGGCAAGATATATTGCGATTTTTTTTTTAAATCTAATTTTAGGAAAACTGTCATAGTATATAAAGACACGCCACCATATGTATAAAATTTGAGTAAAAAAGTCACTGTGAAATGGCTACTATATGGGGACGAACATCATTACACATGAATGCAATTGGACTCATTGGATCCACGAGAGTCTCAGCTTTCCAGTCATACCCAATTTATGCAATTCTAAGACTGTTTAGAGACCCCAATATGCAAAAATATTCAAATACACCGTTTTAAAATAGAATAGGAATTTATACTGCATTCAAAAAACTACATGGTTTTTGCCCAAAACTGCATGGAATTTGTGTAAAGTGGGCATGTTTGTAAAGGGGAGACTCGTGCGTAACCATAGAACCCATTTTTATTCACATATCTTGAGGTCAGAGGTCAAGGAACCCCTTTGTGAATGACCATGCCTGTTTTTCCTCGCCCAAATTTAGCGTAACTTTGGAGCATTATTTAGCTTCCTTCCCTACAAGCTAGCATGACATTGGTACCAATGGATTCCTTAGGTTTTCTAGTTTAATAAGATGCCAGTATCTTCACTCTAGCTTTAAAACTGACAACCTCCGAAAGACAGAATAGTGGCACGGGTCCGGGTCTTACACCCCTATTATTAACCGACAGCCTAAACTGTACACACACTGCACTGCTACATTTACAGCTATGACTTAACTACTGACCAACCTATACACTATAACTATGAGTTATTCCTGAAAAGAGTTCACTACTTGTATAACACATTTTAGTTTAAAAAACATCTTATTTTAAAAAAAGGTTGGTATCCCTAACTTTAATTAGAAATGTGTGTACACATAGAGTTGATGCACGGTTGATCTTTTGGGATTGTGCAAATATCCAGATAACTAAAAAATAAGGCTGATGTCCTTTGAAAACGGGCAGTAGTAAATAAAGTCTGCATGTAATGTATTATTTAATCGTATAAAACATGCATATTAACTTCCCAGCGAGGTGCTGAAATATGCCCTTATGAAGAGAACCGTTTGAAACTCCCATACTGGTGTGATTCCTCATATCACTTTTCCCTTTTTTTTGGCCTGTTTGTGAGTTTGTAAACAGTCTGAATTCTGTTTTGTCAGCATTCAGAACGCGTTTCAGTTGACATAAGGTATCTTGTGCGGTGTTAAAAACAGCTTGTAGGAGTAGGAGGGAGGAGTGAAGGATGTAAGCAGAGTTGTATCATCAGCAGAAGCCGTGTAAGTGTCGTCAGCAAAGGCAGGACTGTATAGGCGACTGACAAACTGCTGCCTCACTCCCTTGTCCTTCTCTTTTCACTTTTTCAAATTCCACTTTCTCCTCTCAACCAGAACATATTTTTTGAGCGCCGATCGCCTTTTCTCTGCCAAAGGTGATCTAATAAACTCTTAATGTGCTTTCTCAACCAAACACGAGGCCGTTCGATCACAAACTTCTCTCAAGTTTGAGCTCATTTGCTTATTGATTCCAATCTACCATTTCAGCCAAATTTGCACTAGGCTCAAAGAGCGGAGCGAGTCGGAGAAGCCAGAGAGGGCGGACCTTTGGAACCGGACAGGCTCTTCCAGTGGTTGTTGCCATGGTTTTTTGTTGTCGGGACAAACTGTCGGCCAGTGGCTGAGAGCCTGAGCTGCTGTTTGTTAAAGATAAGTGGAAAAGCCAGAGGGGAAAGAGAAAGAGGGAGACAGACAGACACAGAGAGAGGGAGCCCTGCTTAATTTTTTTTTTTTTTTTTTGCTTCTTGACTGCAGGACATCCAGCTGAAAAACACTCACTACCTCAAAGCTTTGTCCACCCCACTCTCCCCTCAATGTGGGGATCCCGATAGATCACGCTCCCCTCTTTAAACAGTTCACCGAGCCTTTCTCCTTGCGTTTTCCTGACCCGCACCCCTCCCTGCCCGCTATCAAAGCTCTGTTGGCTGTGCACTGGGCCGCTTTGATATCGTATAGTGTTTCTGGCAGTCTCCCTCTCTTTTTCTTTTCTCTCTCTCTCTCTCTCTCTCTCTCTCTCCTTTCCCACAATATTGTAAAAGAGCACAGAGCGCCAACAGGGACCTGCTCACTGTCAAAGAGAAAAGACAGGGAGGCCTTAGAGGGAGTGAGGGAGCGACTGGGCGAGGGAGGAGGAGAGGAGGAAAAGGTGGCAACAGTGAGAGAGTGAGTGTTATCTTTTTATCATTGTTAATCTTCTTGTTAGCATCTAGGTTTTTTTTAGGTTCAGCTTTCAACATTTATAAGTAACTAAAGTTAAAAAAAAAATGGTGTAGTCTTCTAACTTTTGCATGTCTTATAACCTTTCCCACCAGAATTAGCACGTATATGTGAGTTTTTTTAAACGCGGGAAAACCTGCTAAAAATAGGCAATCAGCTCCTTTCCTATTGCCAGAAGACCATGAAGTAGACAAGTATGCCTTTCTGGTGTGTCACGTTCAACGTCACGAAAGCGCCAGAAAACAGTAGAAATGTTACGGTAGTTACTTCCTTTTTTATATCAGTTACTTATTCGGTCTCTCTTCAAACTCGGTGACGACTAATTTGGAGCGAAGTTGGAGCGCTGCTTGGACGGAGATGGACAGAATTAGTGGCTGAGATGACAAAGAAAGCACCAGAAAAGGGGCGAAAATTAGCGTCCACTCTGTTTCCATCACTGCCGATTGGAGCTGGAGCCGATAAATACCCGTGACTACTGCAGTCATTTGTCCCAGGAACGAATGCCGATGTTAACCTGTCCCAAAATTTGAACAGGATTTAAAATTCCAGTATATAATGTATATAGAATATAAACAGAGAATTGGATTGAATAGATCTGGCCCATTGTCACCGGTATCCGATCCATCTATTTGAGTCATTATTGGCCCGATATCCGATATCGGTATCTTTATCGGTGCATCCCTAACGGAAATTGACATAACACGATAAGATGATAATTTCACAAGATAAGACCCACCACTCTGTTGAAAGAGTACATTAAAGGAACAGGTTTACATTTTGGGAATGTGCCTTTTTTCCCCAAGAGTTAAATAAAAAGATGAAAAGATGTCTGTGTGTTAAAGTATGGAGGTTGAGGTGATTAGCTTAGCTTAGCATTAAGTAAAGTTAAAAAATGATCAACCACCACTTTTCATAAATACATACATAGCTCATTAATACACAAAACATATCTTGCACTATTGTAAAAATGAAAATGTTTTGTTCTAAGCGGAGTTATTTGCAAAAAAAACCCACTCAAATTGTCACTTTTCTGATTGTTTCTGGATTCAATTTACAACATACAACATGCTAATGCTAAGCTAATCCAAATGCCTTCCTTCTCCAGCTCTGCATTGAAAGAAAATGAATGAGCATATATATTTCCCAACATGTTGAACTGTTATTTTAAATTCAGAAATGATGCAATCAGAAAACGAAACGATCAGTTTCACAAGGAGAGGAGACTCGCCGCTCTGTTTGGTCTTGTTGAACTGCAAAATCACGGTCCACAATAATAAAGTGGTTCTAGCGAGTTCTGTTTCTTTCTCTAACAAATGATCTTCAGCGCAGTACACCCTCCGGCTTGCGGGAGCACATTAACTAGACAACAGCCGAGAGTTTCATTTGGGCCTTTTGGCTACATTTGTCATTTTAACCGACAACAGCAACGATCAGTGGCGGGTAAAAATGAGAAGCCTGCGACTTGTATGTGTTTGTACATTAATTGCTCTTTGCTGAAGGAAAGACAGATGATTCAATAATAAAATTCATTAGACTCCTAGCCTATCAAGATCTATTTTAGCAGTGTGGAAGCCAAAACAGAAACCGACCCTGTTGGGATCTCGAAGCAGAAGTGGTTATGTTGTTTTCTAACACAAACGACACATGTTGAATGCCACAACGGGGTTGCACGCTGACTTGACCTAAACTGAGTGACTGAGAAAATACAGGACTGGCCGAATGAGCAACCGAGCGAGCGAGCGAGTAACTGAGCGAGCGTGCACGAACGTGTGATTGCATGCGGTGCGTCACAGCCATTACCATGGAAGTCTGGAGCCCTGAGCCTGGGCTTTTTTTAAGCTTGACCTGACTGTCGCAGTCAGTCCACCACACACACACACACACACTATCCCTGCACTCTACCGAGGGACCTCCGGGCTGCACACACACACAAGTCACCTTCAAGCGTCCACACTCGCAACCCCAGTTTGCTTTTGTGTGTCTGCATGTGTGTGTGTGCGTCTGATTCTGATTGTTCGCCATCCTCAGAGAGCGAGATTGAGCGTGACTTCATGATCGCTGGCTGCTGATGAATCATACCAAACTTACTCTGTGTTTGCCTGATGCAAATGTCTGTTTGCTTTGTCGGGTAGCCTACTTTGGAGGACGGAGGCTGTGTGTGTGTGTTTGTCGTCTTGAATTATTCACTGGCAATATTTTATTTCCTTGCACCATACATTACACGTGTCCTGTCTGAGCTTTAGCCTCTTAGTTACTGTGTGTACATCCGCTTTTTTTTTTTTTTTTTTTAGTAAAACAGTACAGTGCTGTTCTTACAGCATAAGCAGTGGCCCCATTGATGTGTTTTGTGCTATCATTTTTCAATTTGAAAGTTCTGGGACTCAGTTCCCCTAAATATACTATGTATTATGTGCTTATTATCTGCTTAGTTGGTTTGCCAATAGACAGAGGGGCAATGTTTATCCTCTACCAGGACAGGTTCTGTACTAAAACTTATAAGGTTTAGGGTGCAATGTAAGGGCATTGACCCATTTCAACATAAGCCCCAATAATTAAGTTTGTTGTACCCTGTACATTACGGCTATGCCTGATTTTGTACTCTGGACAATATGTAAGGGATAATGTACAGCGAGCCGGTCACTGTTGTGAAATAAACCCCGACAGGGTGATGTGGTACCCCAACGCAAAGCGGAATAAGCCACTTATCACACGGCTACTGACTTAAGAAATCAATAATTTGACACAAAAACGGTCCGACATCAGAACTGCGCCCATAGCAACGGTCTGTTATACATAGCAACGGTCTGCTATAAAGATATAACAGACTGTAGAACGCCGTGATTGACCAATCGGAATCGCGGATTCAACACAGCCGTGTAATATGTCATAATAGAGCACTAACTAACGACTATTTTAATTATCAATTCATCTCTCAATTATTTGCTGATTGTTTAGACCAGGGCTGCCAAAAGTGGGGCCCGTAGGCCAAAGTTGGCCTTCCGGATGTTAGCAAATTCATTTATTCTTTTTAATTAAAAGACCCGAGGGATTGCCGGCAATCTCGACCGACTTTACCGTCTCTGACAGAGGCTCAGTTTTAGAGCTAGAGTGAAGGTACTGGTATCATATGAAACTAGAAAACCTAAGGAATCCATTGGTACCAACCACACCAGCTAGTTAGGAAGAAGGCGAAATAACACTCCAAAATTGGGCTAAATTTTTGCAAGGAAAATCTGACATCGTCAGGAGTTTCTTAACCTCTGCCCTCAAGATATGTGAATGAAAATGGGTTTTATGGGTACCCAACCCGCTTTATGATAATCACATGCAGTTTTGGGCAAAAACATGCAGTTTTTTGAATACAGTATAAATGTGTTATTTTCACGTCATTTTCTAAAAATGGTGTGTGTGAATATTTCTGCATACTGGTGTCCGTAAACAGTCTTGAAAATGCATAAATTGGATATGACTGGGAATGAGCTCTGCTGTATTCAGCAGGTGGGTTTTAAGCAGTGAACTATGTAAAAACTAAAAGAATATTCAATTAGGGGAACAATACAATACAATAGTGTTTGCTTTTGGCCCGTGGCCCACCATTGAGTTCCAGTTTTTGCCCTCCAAGGGAAAAAGTTTGGGCACCCCTGGTTTAGACTATAATATTTCACAAAATAGTAAAAAAAAGAAAGAAAATCCAATTTTGAAGGTGACATCTCCCAATTGGTTGTTTTGTCTGATCAACTGTCCAAAACCTGAAGATTTCCAATTTACAATGACATAAAATAGAGGAAAGCTGCTGTTTGAATGCCTACTTTTCAAGTATAAACCAGTCAAGCGTTGCTCTGGTGAATTGCCGTCCTGTGCACTGACCAAATCCGTCCTCGGAGGAAAAGGCAAAGAAAGCCTACAGTGTGTGTGTGTGTGTGTGTCTGAATGCATGCATGTTTATATTTACAGGCGTGTGTGACTGTGCGAGTTGCCAGGCAGCCGAGAGCAGCAGCCACGACCGAGGGGGTCACGAGCAGTCCTCCGGGACACCCTGACCTCTGACCTCTATTCCATAACTCTTTGCTGCTGTGGATGATATAAAAGGAAGACACAGTCAGACCTCATAGGATGTGATTGGTCCTGCTCTGCTTCCTTTAAAGCCCCCTGGAATCCTGACATTTGTCGTTAGGGAAAAGCAGGAAATACAGAGGGGGGGGACAATTTCATGGGCTGAAAATGGAGAACATCACAAGGCTTCCTACAACTAGTGTTGACATATATGTAGCAGAAGTTATTATTTTCCAGTCTCTGAGAGAGTTCTCATTTTCTCCTTCTCTCTGTTGGTCTTCCTCCCCCCTTCCATCCAGCGAATGTGTAGGAGGGATAAAGGTCGTCCTTTTGTCATCAAAACTCCAGATTAGTTTTGCCTCGGTGCATCTGACTCTCTGCTTTATCACTGTGGCCAGAGGAGCCACAAGGTTCAGCTCACCCCTCTGCAAAGTAATAACTCCTACCAGCTACTATTGCATTCTTTGCTGCTATCTCCTACACTACTATTACTACTCCATTCTGGGGTAGGGGGATTATTTTCATGGCACTGGCTTTTATTGGGCTGTATAGAGAAGACTGACAGTAAAGCGAGGAGCAGGAGGATGTGACATGCAACATATGTCAGGAGCTGCGATCAAACTGACAAAGTTGTAATAGTCGCTTCGGTCCGCAGAGGCCCAGAGCAGAGCATAAATGCGCTGCTGACAGCATGTCATAAGCCTATCTTGGTTTTATTTTAATATTTTTTGCACTGATGTGGTTTTTGTGGGTTCTGTAACTTGATGACTTGGGGATTTCTCTGAAAGTCAGTTTGGCTAATATTGCAGCAGGCTCCAGCACAAGACAGTGAAATGAAATGCATTATTGAAATGTTTCTTCTGGCTTCGGCACACGAAAACGCCCGCAAGTCAGACAGAAAGAAGCTGCCAACAGGGAATGAAGATCTTCTGAGGGATTACGTAAATGTGGCACGTGATTTAGACATGTATCAGCGAGAGCATGAATGCAATGTAAGATGATTACACCGTCAATTAGAGCACATGAATTAGCCTACACCCTCTCCGCTCTCAAAGGGGTTTGTTAACCTTCTCCCCTCCATGTAAACACGAGTGGCCTCTGCTCTCAGTTACAAAGGCTTCAGAGGGTTTCGAGCTGGCCAGAGGTCAGCAGGGTTGCATCGATGTCAACGACGAAAATGAACAGTTTCTGGGTTTGCGTTTAGTCTCGTCCATTTTGGTCATTTTTAAAACTAAAAAAACAAATAAAGCATCTCAGTTCATTGAAATTTGAATGTTGATTACCAAAGAAGTGTCTTTGACAATTTCTAATCTGTGGTTGGATCATGTTGATTGGTGCACTATTAGCTCTTTAATCTCCAAAAAGCACTGTGTCTTTCCTCTTCATTCTTTTATGCAGACGACTTAACAGTGTATTGATTTAAAAAATGTTTGCTTCTAATGGTGCACCAGTGTTAGCTGATGCAAGATACGGCTGGAACCAAGCAGTACACTCAGGACAAGCCGGCGACAGCTTTGTGTGTTCCGACATCTAGCGGCACCGCCATTACTGAGGTGGCAAGTCGTAGTGACTCTACTCTCTGCTAATAGTATTAACCGGTGACTTTCAGCCGAATGCGTTCGTGGTTGCTCGTGGTAACTTACGTAAATTGTTGGCGTAGATAATAAACACAGATGAGTATGTATTTCAAATTGATTGATGTAAAATTGAAGGCTTTTACGAGGACTCCTTTGCCGTCGCTACGAGCAACCACGACGCATTCAGCTGAGAGTCAGTTATTGCTGTTAGCAGACACTTTGTCCGTGTTCTGTTTGTGATGCCGACCGAATGATGTTAACTTTGTGGTCATTAGGTTGCCCTAGTTAGAGCAACTAATGTTATATTTCACAATAACGCCACAGTTAGTTGACTGAGTTTATTTATTCTGTGGGACCATCGCATACCTTAGACAGTGTATTAGGCCAGCTGACGTTCTTGTTTCACCATGTTAGGTTAACGTTAGGCAGCTGAAAACGGCTCAGTTCCCGAACTCCTAGATATCATTGTCAAAAGTAACATTGAACAGAAAGTAAAGGTAAAAGTACAACATTGTACACATCTTAGGACAACTTGCATTCAAATGTGCGCATATTGTAGGGAGACGCCACAGCAATAATGGCGACTTGTTTACTTCTGGTACTTTCCTAGATTTGTGTATAAATTTAGCTCAGATTTAGTATTATGATTTCTTTTTTTTAGAAGTTTGGGGTGAACATTGTGTACTTCTGGGTTTTGTCTGCCATTTATTTTCATTATTGATTAATTTAGCGATTCGTTTTTTCTATTAATTGTGTGTTCTATGATTTTCTTTTTTTTAATAAGCAGGAGAGCTCATTGTTGACCTTGGAAATAGTAGATTCACAAATCTTTCCAAACTCAAGGTGTCCTTACTATCTTTTTGTAGAATCTTAAACTGCATCACATGGTCTTCATCAGTGGATGGTGTTTGCTCAGTTGATAAGTTAAGCTCATGGTTAAGCTCGATTCTGATTGATTGATGATTGGTCAATCACGGCGTTCTTCGGTTCTTATCGTCGCTATGTATAACAGACTGTTGCTATGGGCGCAGTTCTGACGTCGGACTCTGACGGGCCATTTTTGTGTCAAAAACAATGACCAGCTCGCTGTACATTATCCCTTGCTTAGCGTAAAGACTGGAAACAGGGGGAAACAGCTAGCCTGGCTCTGTCCAAAGGTAACAACATCCGCCTACCAGCACCTCTAAAGCTCAGTAATTAACGTGTTATATCTTGTTTGTTTAATCGGTACAAAAACCAAAGTATAAAAATGATAAGTTGTGGTGTAATAGTGGGTTATGTACCAAACTACCTC
The DNA here is from genome assembly GCA_916700685.1 of Adelosebastes latens. Lineage (NCBI taxonomy): Eukaryota > Metazoa > Chordata > Actinopteri > Perciformes > Sebastidae > Adelosebastes > Adelosebastes latens. The sequence continues at coordinate 52,997 of CAKAKR010062157.1, read as the reverse complement.
TTGGCCAGGTGCAGTCACTCCCCGTCTTGTCCTCATTGTGAGGTTGCCAGGCAACCAGTGGAGACTCTGGTAAGCCAACTGGCTGCTGGTGGCTTGATACAGTACACACATGAGTGAGTGGTACGGATCTTCTCATCTAACTCTCAGCAAGAAAGCATATTTCCCAAAATGTCGAAATATTTCTAAGTTTTAAGCCATCTCCATGACAACTGTGCAAACTCCATCCATGTGATATGGTTGAAAGCTCTGGACAAAAAAGGTAGTAGGTAGGGCTGTCAAAGTTAATGCAATAGTAACGCATTAACGCAAATTTGTGTTAACAGCACTAATGTCTTTCGATTATTAATTAACCTCTTAAAAATCTGACGGGCCGAGGTTGTAGCTGGAAAACCTGAGGAATCCATTGGTACCTACCATGTCATACTAGCTTGTTGCAAAGGAGGCCAAAGAAAGCTCCAAACTTACGCTAAATTTTGGCGAGGATAAACTGGCCATTTTCAAAGGGGTCCCTTGACCTCTGACCTCAAGATATGTGAATGAAAATGGGTTCAGCACACTGACACACTGACAGCTGTTGTTGCGTGTTGGGCTTGAGTTTGCCATGTTATGATTTGAGCATATTTTTAATGCTAAATGCAGTACCTGTGATGGTTTCTGGACAATATTTATCATTGTTTTGTGTTGTTATTTGATTTCCAATAATAAATATATACATACATTTGCATAAAGCAAGCATATTTGCCCACCCCCATGTTGATAAGAGTATTAAATACTTGACAAATCTGCATTTAAGGTACATTTAGAACGGATAAAGAATGTGCAATTAATTTGCAATTAATCGTGATTATTTATGGACAATCATGCAATTAATCGTGATTAAATATTTGAATCAATTGGCAGCCCTAGTAGTAAGTCGATTGAAGTTGATTCAGATTTGTTGCCCATGCCTATCACAAGCTCCCATAGCCCAAAGTTACTTCTTCAAATTATTGATTTGTCTCAGCAAAGTATAATAATACAACAATATAAAACAGTGAAATTTGAGACGTTCAAGCCAGAAAATGTGTGATGGTTTTCCTCACTTAAACAAATTTTCAAAATTGTTGTATATTATAATTTTCTGCTGTCACTTATAATCACGCCGCTGAATAGAGGGCTGTGTCACTCGTGGAGTCGGAGGAAGTTTGAATGCTGGTAATTTCCAGCCTTTGTTACCTGTCAGAGTCTTACGAACCCTATATTCATGGCAGGCATAATAATAGAAACAATCTGACTTAAGTGTGCCACCAACCTCTAAGCGTTGAGTGTTTCAAACGGGGGAAAGTCATTTACTCTAATTGAGTGGTGTCTTTTTTAAGTCCGTGTTATCAGAGTGCAAACAGAGCCGGTGTGGTGCCGGGGTCACAGAGGGAACAGAACAAAACGCCGCGCAGATTACAGCTGCTTTAAATCGCATTGATATGCACATGGATGGAGAGTATAGGCAGATAGTGTGCTTTACAGTCCGATGCAAACACATGCAAATGCAGGGGGTGGTGGGGGGGGGGACACATGCACACGCTAAGCCAAATGTGGACATGCCAAACAGAGACGAACACAAATCAAAACAAAGCATGCAAACACAAAGAGATCCAGCGAATGAAGACGACAGAGAGAATAGCACAGTCCCATCTGTCAGACAAATGTGAGGATGCTTCTCACACACACACACGCACACAAACACACACACGCACACACACGCAGCAGGCATCATTTAGTCTGAACTTGAGCGATATCTGCCTTTGTCCTTTAGCAGTTGGTCCTGAGGGGCCGCTGTAGAAGTTGCATGAAAGTTTGTTTAGAGCTGAGCAAGTGTGTTAAGCTTTATGAGAGCCCACGGGAGACGTGGTGGCACACACACACACATGCATCTACTCACACACACATACACACACTCAGGCACGAGGCTTGGGCGGCAGCTCGCGCTGGCCCCAACCAACAGTGAGGAGTTTGTTGTCATAGCAACAGTAAAATGAGATGACTTTACTGTCAGCCGTAATGTTTCATGGCCCCCTTGCCGCTATGGCAACATAACAAGGAGGAGGAAGAGGAGATGGAGAGAAAGAGAGCATCAGAGCCATCTCCGCATTCCAGCGGACTCCTACCAGGAGCGATGTCACTACGATGCCCTTACTTCCTTCCTACGACGAACACACACGTGACAAGCCTGTCAAACACACGCATAAACACACTCGTACAAAGAGACGCACACACACCTTGAAAAGCCTGTCAAAGCCCCCTTTTCCACCTCGCCCATCCCTTTGATTACGCGCTCACTATTTTCAGCTACGGCGTTCTCGTCGCCGGGGCAATTTGAATTCATTACACTCAATGTCAATATTGGTGCAACAACGGCGTGCCTCAGACAGGTACAGCTTGTTGAATGAGCGTGCTGTGCTGTCAGAAAGTGTGAGGAGTGAAAAGAGAGGAGAAGAAGCGGAGAGGGGAGATCAAAGACGTGCAGCACCTCCGAGCGTTTCCCCGCGTCGCGGAGAGAGTCGGAAGGAGCAGCGGGGTGACTATAGGCTGGCCGACTATACGCCGAGCAACAGCACAGCAGCTATACCTCACAATTCTATATTTAGCCCAGTCCTTCCACTACAGCCTATCAACACTGTTAAGCAGAGTTATCGGCGCTGGTAGAAAAGACGGGGGGATAGGTGGAGGAGCGGCAGACACGGAGAAGAGAGAGGAAAGAAAGAAAGAAAGAAAAGCACCAGAACCAGAGTTGTTTTGCTCTGTTGCCATGGTGACACGGCGACCGGAGCTGTAGCGAACTGACAGTTGTCACGGCACAGCGGGTTGCCACGGGTGACAGCTGTCAGTCAATCACGCAGAGTGAGGGGACAGATCGGCCGATGATCACCTTGGATTAGAGAGCGATCGCACCACACAGGGGCCAGCCAGAACATATCTGGATTTAATCCCCATGTCCTAATGGCGCTGCGCTCTGGTGTGTGCGTGTGTGTGCTTTCATACGCGTGTATGTGTGTTCATCCATGTATGTGTGCATGCTTTTAGTTTCGCGACCTTTTTGTACCCCCCGTTTGTCCGTCTAGACTTTTTTGCCAGAATTTGTGTGCACATGCAAATTTAGGTTTCACTTGCATATGTGTGTGTTTGTGTGAGCACACGTGCATCCCCAGCGAGGGTGTGTGTGTATTTGTGTCCAGACTCTGAAACATGTTCACAGGGCGAGCGGAGCAGATTACATTTAGATGTAGCTAGCTGCCGCCTGGGTCCTTCCCCACAGCTGTCTTTGCTAGAGGACAATCAGAGGCCCGGTTGTGAGCCTTCTGATTGTGATGTGATACTCAGGCCCTGTCTACACGTCTACAGATATTTTTTAAAAACGGATATTTTCCCCTCTGTTTAAAAAAAAAAATAAATAAATCTGTCCACACGACCTTTGTTTTACAAAATTTCTCCATCCACACTCAAACGCAAAAACGACTCCAAACATTCTCCGTAATATTTACACGTCATCACAAGTTAAGGGTCAAGGAATTGTGTTACCACCCTTGTCAATCCCTTTCCTTCAGCTTCATTACTGTCAGTTGGATAACAGTTATTGTTGGTGGGTGGCTGGGATTCCTTTCATCACTCTGCTGTCATCAACTGTCTCTTTGCATGCATAAATGAGGAAAGGGAGGTCATTCAGGTTTATGATCATAGCCCTTCTGAGTACTCCAAACCTCACCCTCAATTGTCCAAAAGTGCATTCAATCACCATTCGGCCTCCACATGTTTAATGTGTTCCTGCTTTGGCCTCCTCCTGTGACTGGAACATTTTTCAAATGTGAAGTAGTAATTAGTCCGAGCAGTGCTAACGAAACGAAAAAAAAAAAAAAAAACGGTAGTCCGCCATCTTTGTTATTGTTTCTGTCGCATACTATTTATACAAAGCAACAATGGGCATCTGTGAAATGAGGAGAGGACATCATTGTTCCCCAAACGCTCTGTTTTACACGTCCACACAGATACAAAGTAACCAGAGTTTTTAAAAATCTGCACTTTAGAAGGCGTTTTTTCATTTTTGTGACCGAAAACTCCGTTTGCGTGTGGGCGACAGGCCAAAACGTATAAAGGAAAATATCTGTTTTTAAAAAATATCTGCATATGTGTAGACTAGGGCTGTCCTGAATACCATTTTTTTTGGCTTCGAAAGCTTTGGTGAGAAATATTAGAAGGTATTTGAAGCTTCGCGGAGCAGTGCAAATAATGTTGAATATGAATAATGAATAATGTTGTGGGATAATTCCTGATTTCATGAGCTATTTGGGGATTTATACAATTTTATTACATACTTATACATTAAAAATAAAAAAAAAACTAAGCATTGGAATAGGGATTTGGAGGTTGAATACTTTGGCAACGGTTGATGTTTCGAAGCATTCGGGTCAGCCCCAGTGTAGACAGTGCCTCAGACACTTCCATTACCTGCATCTAACGAGCACAGCGTTGCTCTTATGTTGGGAGAGTTATGGTCTGATTAAAATAGGGATGGATTTTAACGCGCGCGCTGAGTTGTTTTCTTTCTTTTCTTGGCAAATCTCCCGATCGTGATCCACAGCTCCAACCTTCCTACTGCTGTAGAGTTGTCAAAGCACCGCAGTCATCTCTGTGACCCTACATCTATTAGACCTTTAACAGTGTTCATATGTTATGACAGCAACCCCATGTAATGTCAATACTTTGCTGGTGCGCTAGTAATTAGAGGGTGGTTGTACAAGGAAAGATTTCCTCAAACCAATGAAGCACTAAATTTGCCGTCCCAGTCAGAACTGGATAGAAAGCCCCAGAGAGAAATGATGATGTATACTTTTCCCCTCAGATCTAACGCAGCCTAATTGGGAATGCGGTCAAAATGTTGTTGCGTGTCTCCACCCTTTGGCCTTTAACAAAAATGAAGGCTTTATGTGAGAAGCCAGCTGGATTTCACGAGCTGACCTCGTTTCTTTTTTTCCTCTTCCCTCCCTCCCTTCTCCTCTCTCTGCTGTTTCTCTCTCCAGGAGTGAGCCCTGGGCTGGATGGGACCCACCATGCCCCCCAGTAAGAAGGCCCAGAGCCCCAGTAGTGGAGCCAGTGCCTCGCAGGGCATGAGCCCGCCGTATCGGCAGGGGGACGCCGCCACAGCTGCCTCCGAGGCCGAGGCGGCCGACCTCTCCCTGTCCCTGTCCGCCTCCTTCTCCAAGGCCGAGGACGAGGAGCTCACCAGCCTCTCCTGGCTCCACGAGAGCACCGACCTCCTCAACAGCTTCAGCCACTCGGGGCTGCGTAGCGTCTCCCCCCTGCAGGACCCCGACGGCCAGCACCCCCGCTCGCCCTCCTCCTCGTCTCCCTCACCGGACGACCCCCTGCTCGGCGACGCACACTCGGCGTACGACTTGGCGGCAGGGGCCAACCGGAAACCACCATACTCCTTCAGCTGCCTGATCTTCATGGCCATCGAGGACGCGCCGAACAAGCGGCTGCCGGTGAAGGATATCTACGGCTGGATCCTGGAGCACTTCCCTTACTTTGCAAGCGCCCCCACCGGCTGGAAGAACTCAGTGCGCCACAATCTGTCGCTCAACAAGTGCTTCAAGAAGGTGGATAAAGACCGGAGCCAGGTAAAGACATCAGCTGTTGTGTAGAAATGTTGGATAATGTTTATTTTCCCTGAAGCTAAGGGCTGGGTATCCACTTTTACTTTTTGACAGTAGTGGAAGAAGTACTCAGATCCTTTACTTAAGTAAAAGTACCAATACCACAGGGTATAAATACTTATAAATTACAAGTGAAAGAAAATTTGACTTAGATAAAAGTATTAGCTTCAAAATATACTTAAAGTACTAAATGCAGAATGGCCCATTTCAGAATAATGTATATTATATTATTGGATTATGATTATTGACGCATCAATGTGTACATCACTTTAGTTTTCCAGCTGGTAAAGGAGGGGTTTATTTCTTTTTAATTATATTAGGGCTGTCAATCGATTAAAATTTTTCATCGCGATTAATCACAAATTAATCACATTTTATATCTGTTCAAAATGTACCTTAAAGGGAGATTTGTTAATTATTTAATACTCTTGTCGACATGGGAGTAGACAAATAGGCTTGCTTTATAAAAATGTATGTATATATCTATTATTGGAAATCAATTAACAACACAAAAACAATGACAAATATTGTCTTGAAACCCTCACAGGTACTGCAAGGGATCAATAAATAGCCTTTTTTTATCCCTAATAATACATCATCATTTATTTGTTGATTATATTTTGTGTTTTTAATCTGAATCTGCAAAGTAACTAAAGTTATCAAATAAATGTAGAGGAGTAAAAAGTACAATATTTCAGTATAAAGTAGCAGAAAATTGAAATACTCAAGTAAAGTACAAGTACCTCAAAATTGTACTTAATTACAGCACTTGAGTAAAAGTTACTTTTAGTTCATTTAGTATTCTTTTGTCATATTTTCTGACCTAATCAGGAAATCAGGAAAATTTGCGGCTTTGCAAATTACAAGTTTTTCTATGACAGCTTGCGTCACTATAACATTAAAAAATAATGTATTTAGAATTTTAGCTTATTTTGTTGAATTAAAAATGGCTTTGTTGAGAAAAAAACCCCAAACGTAGTGAAAAGTAGCACTTGCTATTGTAATAAAGCTCAGCAGGGTTTTGATCCAGAATCCACCACTGTGGCAATGACCGCCTTAAAACACAAGATGTCCTTTGACCTAAATGTTCCCTTTAAGTAAAGGGCAGAATTAATGCTGTTAGCAGGCTTCTCATTTTTACATTTTATCTGCTCGTCCAAGGACGGATTGTCATGGGAAGAACGGCTACTCTGTATCGTGTAAACATTTTAAAAGATAGTGAGTGGATTGGGTTTTATGCCATAAAAAAAGACAAGCAGATTGGAGAGTGGCACTCTGACCAGCGGTTGCAATCTCTCAGTACTTTTAAAAATCATTTTAAGATAATTTCATGACCTCTAACAGTCAGGGCTGAGTAGCAGCTTGTTATGTCAGAATGTGAAACTAGTTAACTTAGCAGCCAAAGTGGAAACTGAATAGCAGTCCTCACTAAATACAAGGCCACCTTTGATGTAAAAATGATATAATTATTAAGCAGTTTCAAGCATCCCAGTAATTCAGCTATTACCTCATACAGTATATGAGCTATTTGATCTGGATTTGTAAATACACATGAACTCCTTGAAGGTGACTTCGAAGTAAAATAGGAAATAAAATACTGATAAAATATTTGTCAATGGCACAGTTAGGCCATGGTGAAACAAACGATGTACTCATCCATATGATTATATGATCTCCCAAAAGTTCTAATTTCCTTAAAGGTGCTCTATATGATATCCAGAGCATTAATATAGCAGCAA
>CAKAKR010062157.1:31609-45551 GCA_916700685.1 Adelosebastes latens | reverse complement strand
AAAAATGGCTTTTTTGAGAAAAAAAAAACACGTAGTGAAAAGTAGCACTTGCTATTGTAATAAAGCTCAGCAGGGTTTTGATCCAGAATCCACCACTGTGGCAATGACCGCCTTAAAACACAAGATGTCCTTTGACCTAAATGTTCCCTTTAAGTAAAGGGCAGAATTAATGCTGTTAGCAGGCTTCTCATTTTTACATTTTATCTGCTCGTCCAAGGACGGATTGTCATGGGAAGAAGGGCTACTCTGTATCGTGTAAACATTTTAAAAGATAGTGAGTGGATTGGGTTTTATGCCATAAAAAAGACGAGCAGATTGGAGAGTTGCACTGACCAACGGGTGGAGCAGCAAAGGTGGAAACTGAATAGCAGTCCTCACTAAATACAAGGCTACTTTTGATGTAAAAATTATATAATTATTAAGCAGTTTCAAGCATCCCAGTAATTCAGCTATTACCTCATACAGTATATGAGCTATTTGATCTGGATTTGTAAATACACATGAATTTCTTGAAGGGGACTTCGAAGTAAAATAGGAAATAAAATACTGAAAAAATATTTGTCAATGGCACAGTTAGGCCATGGTGAAACAAAGAATGTACTCATCCATATGATTATATGATCTCCCAAAAGTTCTAATTTCCTTAAAGGTGCTCTATATGATATCCAGAGCATTAATATAGCAGCAAACAACAACATGACGTTACTCCTCTATATCTTCACATAGCAATCTGCTATGTGAAGATATAGAGGAGTAACGTCTACCTGCTTCTCCTCGCATGTTCGTGCATGTGAGCGTGCCCCACTGGCTAGCTCACAGTAGCTGTGAGGCGGTTACAGCAGATGATAAACATAAAACATAAAGAAATGCAGGGATTTTTTTAAGTTGACATGATAACAAATTAACACAAATTCATTTTAATGCCACTAATTTCTTTAACACATTAACGCAACTTGCGATTTTCAGATTGTAGCGGGCTCAGTTTTATAGCTAGAAAACCTAAGGAATCCAACAACCATGTTATACTAGCTTGTCGCAAAGGAGTCTAAATAAAACTCCAAACTTATGCAAAATTTTACTGAGGAAAACACTGTCTGGGTCAACAACTGTTGACCCAGAGGTCAAGGGACCCCGAATGGGACCCCTGAATGGGTTCTATGGGTACCCACGAGTCTCCCCTTCACAGACATTCCCACTTTATGATAATCACATGCAGTTTGGGGCAAGTCATAGTCAAGTCAGCACACTGACACACTGACAGCTGTTGTTGCCTGTTGGGCTTGAGGTTGCCATGTTATGATTTTTTATGCTAAATGCAGTACCTGTGAGGGTTTCTGGATAATATTTGTCGTTGTTTTGTGTTTTTAATTGATTTCCAATAATAAACATATACATACGTTTGCATAAAGCAAGCATATTTGCCCACTCCCATGTTGATCAGAGTATTAAATACTTGACAAATCTCCCTTTAAGGTACATTTTGAACAGATTAAAAATGTGTGACTAATTTGCGATTAATCATGATCAACTATGGACAATCATGCGCTTAATCCCGATTAAACATTTTAATCAATTGACTGCCCTCATTTTTTTTAAATCATTTTTCACTCCTATGGTAAAATAACACTTCAGCCATATGGCGAATACAGCACGCAGCCCATTTTTCACTCTATCATGTGTGGTTGTAACTTGCTTCACAGCCAGACAGTTATCAGCGGTTTGCAGGCATATCCAACTTGAAGTCAAACATATTCTGTATTTTGTCTACAGCTGTACCAGATTCGGCCTTATCAATAGTTGATGATCTCTGCTTTCATAGTTCTCTTTCACTCAGACGTTCTGCGCTTCCCCAGCGGGAACAGCATTTCGCCTTTGATTTAAGTCTTGATACAGTCTTTTATACCGGCTTTTCCCATCCAGATTTCACTCCATTAAATACTCGGGGTAAACGGGGAATGAATCCCTCACTCAATTAGCGCTAAATTAATACTGGAGGATTTAATAACACAGATGCCAGAAGACTTTAGATTTCATTTTGCCCCAGGGTGTTGGGGGGTGGGGGGGACAAACAGCAGAGGATCAATGCTGGCTTTGCGTGTTTAGTTGATTGAGATTATACTGGAGGATATGGGAGCTCTTTACGCTTTCCTTGACCAGCGTGTGAACCTGAACTCTTCTTCTGAGTGGGCTCTGTGTGTGTGTGTGTGTGTGTGTGTGTGTGTGTTGAGTTACAAAATGGTTGAGGGATGAAGAGTACATGGTGTGTATGTGTGTATTCATGTGTGTGTCTGTGCACACACCCTCACGCTATGCTGTCATCTGGCCCTTGACTACAACGGCACAGAGTTTCTCTTGTATACATATCTCCATAGTAACTAGGTTGCAGTTGACATAAAAGTATGCTGTTGCTGTAGCAACGGGAAAACTGATTTGGCTTTACTGACTTAGGCGTGTGTGTGTGTGTGTATGAAATATGTGCATGTGTGTTTGAGCTTCAGATGGGCACTGAGGTGCTGAGTGGGGGAGAATGAGTGTACTGTATGAGTGTATGTCCTCCTTTTGTGTTATATGCACATATGTACTCGTGTGTGTGTGTGTGTGTGTGTGTGTGTGTGCGCACACGCGTGCGTGTGGAGCAGCATGCGTAGAGGTGATTTTGGCAAGGACAGCCTGTCTTGTCTTCCTGTCGCTGCACACCGTTTAAGACAGCACGCTAATTAACCCTTCAAACCTATTCCCCTCTCTCTCGCACGCACATACCTCCAAACACACACAGGGCATGTCTGACACGCAAACAAACAAGTGCACGCACACACACACACACACACACACACGCACACACGCTCTCAAGCACGCATGAATGCTCAAAAAGGACTCACACACACATGCGCGAGCGCCGTGTCGGTGTAGAAATGAGGGCACATCTCTGCAGACTCCTACTCTACCTGCCAAGCGCCGCGCTTTATCTGAAGCTGCAATTACAGAATCTCTGTAATTTCAGTCAGACTACTCCGCCATTCAAAGCTTTTCACTGAGAATATCTGCATGTGAATACTCCTTTTTTTTCCTCCCCTGCTTTACCTGTTTATGTCTTTTTTTAATTGAGCGTGCAATTACAGGGTCTGAGACATATATTTTTTTTCTTTATGTTGCATTATACTCGCGGTGAGAAAAGAAGGAAGACGAAGGGTTTTTGTTTAAGGGCAGGTCAAGTTATCATTGTGAGTGATAGACATAGACACACACAGGGAGAGAAAGGCGGAAGCAGGGCGACATGGCGTTACTGTGAACGCACCAAATCATATTTCCATCAATTTACAGAGGTGGAGATTAATATGACAGCGGCCTATTTGTTCCAGTGACTGTATTTCTGGGTCATATCCAGGCAGATGACAAGATGGGGACTAGTTTAGAATAAGCTTGCTGCTCCATTTGTGTGTGTGTGTGTGTGTGTGTGTGTGTGTGTGTGTGTGTGTGTGTGTGTGTGTGTGTGTGTGTGTGCGTGCGTGTGCGTGTGTGTGTGTGCGTGCATGAGTGTGAACTTGTGGGAAAGAGCGTGTGCGTCCCACGGTTGCCATGGCTTTGTTTACAAACAGGATTCTTCACTGTGCTGAATGACATGCCTTTAATGACAAGTGTTGTTGCCCTCAGACTTCTGGATCAGCGCTGAAGATCAGTGTTGTAACAGCGCAACACACACACACACACACACACTTACAAAGTGGTATATTTCTCAAAGCCTCTTATGAAATCGCAGCAGAGACAACAGGCAGTTTTGTAATCTAAGACTCACTATGAAGTCTCTCGGTGTTGCACTTAAGTGTGTCACCTCTAACTTAACCTCGGATGAGAGGCGCCCTTGATTCTTTCACGTTTTAACTCGGAACATTATGAACTGTAGCATCTGGAGCGAGCTTAGATGTGTCAGCCCGAGGTGTTTTTGTTTTTTTGTTTTTTTAGACGCTCATTTATCAGCAGGTCGCTGCCACTGATGTATCTGCGGGAGTGAATAGCATTTTACTGTTTTCTCTCACAAACACATGATTTTTCTTGATATGTTTCTTGCTGTATTGATTTAAAAGTATGCATGTGGAAGAACACTTGCAGAAAAAAGATGCTACCGTTAAACTAAGACTAAGAAAAGCTAGGATTAAAAAAAAAAGGATGTACAGTATGTGTATGAGAAAGTAGGCTTGTGCTGGTGCTTTATGATCGGTGTCATTTTCTCCTCTAGCCATTTTACAAAAACTAAATAGCCTCCATTCAACAAGTTTTAACAAAGACATGCACTATTCTGATAAAACCATGAAAACATTAGTGATATACAGCCACAATGTGGCAACCATAGACTGTATATAAAGTATCGGAAATGCGCCCGATACTGTCCAAAATTCGGGATCAGGTATCAGCGAGTACGCCAGTCTATGCACCGATCCAATACCATAAGTTATTAACCCACAAATCGAAAATGTATTTGTTCATGTTTTACAAAGGGTTTAACCTGAGCAAGGCCATACAACAAAGATAGTAATCATATCACATCCGTCAGTAGTAAACAGCTGTTAAATAATAATAATTACAGTATGAATAATAACTGTAGTACTATAAGTAGTCTCGCAGCTGGAGGCTTGGGAATTGTACGAGAGAGGAGATGTAACTTTAATTTTCCATAACCGTCACAAGTCTGTGTAATTGAACATGTCAATTTGATCATAAAAGTAGTTATAGAGATATTATGGTTAGTTGTTGTGTCTTTCTAGCCAAACGTAGCAGCTAGGTGGCTCTCACTAGCATGCTGCGGCTGTGCTTGGCTTGTGATTGGCTCGGGCAGGTGTGTGGGCGGGACCTCAATACCACGGCTCCAGCCCCCCCGATCACTACTGCGCAGACTCTGGCTCCAAATGACGTCAAAATCTCAAGATGGCAGCACCCATATCCAGGATATTTTGGCTTCACTTTTGCACAGTGGGATGAAGTGGAGACGCGTAGTCCATCTATATATACAGTTTATGGTGGCAACACTTCGGGTTTAGCGTGAAGCTAGCGTCTCCTAAGTTTTTGAATGATATTTCTCTAAAGCTGCACTAATCAATATTTTGACTATAAAAATGTGTCAATTTACTATATGTAATATGAAAGCACAAACCCACAGAGAGTTACCACCCAATTCGGCATTTTCCCTCAGCTCTAGGGAGCTTTCAGTTCATTGTTTCGCTTTTACAGTCGGCAACTTCACGGTTTCGATCCAGTCTTTTTAAGATCTTTTCAGAGAAAAGGCTATGATAAACCCACTGCTCAAAAGAAAGACTCCAAAAAAATGCTAATGTTGCATGGTGTCTGCTGGATGTGCACATCCAATTGTTTGCTAACATGTTAGCCATATCAACTTCATAAGGTGTTATTATGTTAATGTTGTGTTAACAGCTTTCAGAAAATCAGTTAATACTGCTTTAATAAGCTATTAAAATATATGGCTGGCTTTTTTTTAATTGTGTTTGTTTCTGTCATTGTGAGTCATGAGTAGGAGGACAAGCCTTGTTGTCACAAACCATTTGTTCGGTGTAGCCTAAGGGAAGCCATTTCAACATCTGTAAGACTGGTACTTGGTCGTGTCCATGGAGAACTTTCAAGGACATCAAAATGAAGCCTCCATGACAAGCTCAGGAAGGACAGAAACCCAAAGGAGCTCGCTGAAATTAATTGCGAAGTGACAACATATCATAGGTGCTTTGGGAGTTGCTTACATTGGACTCTGCCCAGTTTGTGCCTCTTATGAAATCAGTGTTTTACATTTGAGACTTTTGTATTTCTGATTATTATGCAGTCACAGATTGAAGTTTAGTTGAGGCTAGGGGTGTAAGTATATATCGATACACATGAGTATATTATATTGTGCAATACTATATCAATTCTCCAAAACACTGTATAGATTTTTAATTAACCTCTTAAAAATCCAACGGCCCACCATTGGGCCCGGCCGCTATTCGATTTTTCCGAGGTTGTAGCCGTTTTAAAGCTAGATTGAGGTTACTGGTATCATATGAAACTAGGAATCCATTGGTACCAACCATGTCATACTAGCTTGTCGAAAAGGAGGCAAAATAACCCTCCAAAATGACGCTAAATTTTGGCGAGGAAAAACTGGCATGGTGATTTTCACAGGGGTCCCTTGGCATCTAACCTCAAGATATGTGAATGAAAATGGGTTCTATGGGTACCCACGAGTCTCCCCTTTACAGACATGCCCACTTTATGATAATCACATGTAGTTTGGGGAAAAAAACATGCAGTTTTTTGCATGCAGTATGAATGGTTTATTTTTGCCTATTCTACAATGGTTTATTTCTGGTGTGTTCTTTATACTATGACAGTTTTCCTAAAATTGAATTAAAAGAAATTGCCTTGCTTACAGTATCTTAATATATCGCAAGATATTGAATCGTTACCCCTGTATCGTGATACGTATCATATTGCCAGATTCTTGCCAATACACAGCCCTAGTTAAGGCACATTGTGAGATCGGTTTAAAATGTACTGTGAACCGGATGGAATATTTTTTTAGCGTTTTTGGGGAATCTGGAAATGTCTTCAGTGTTGGCAAATAGGGGTGTAAGAAAATATCGAGTATCGTGATATTACGATTTTGTGATACTGTATTGATTCTCAAAAATGCTATCGATTTTTAATTAATAGTTTACATGCAAAGATTAACTCGATAGTCAATACTTTATTCATTTGCAAAGAGATGCACCTTCTTAGTGTACAGTATGTGCCCTCTTGAAGTAGTGCTATGATGTTGGATGTTACAGAGACTGTGATAAATGCAAATGCAGATCCCACAGCCACTGTTCTGATTGCATAAAAAAGTACACTTTTTTACTCAGATTTTATGCATATGGTGGTGTGTTCTTTATACGACAGTTTTCGTCAAATTTGATTTAAAAGATTGCAATATATCGTCTTGCTTACAGTATTGCAATATATTGTGATATATTGAATCGTTACCCCTGTATCCTGATACATATCATATCACCAGATTCTTGCCAATACACAGCCCTATTGGCAAATGACCTGCAAAGTTTTTGAAAGTTTGCCCTGTACTTATCTTTGAGGGGAAACACAGACTTTTATCTGTGACTGGATTGTAGTAGCCAATGCAAAAGACAAGAAGAAATGTGTAAATGCTTACAGGAGAAGCACAAACTGGGGCAACCTTTAGCTTAAATTAGAACCACATGGGACACAGGTTTGGAAGTTGTGGAAAGGAAAGTCAATTCATAACACCTGTAGAAGAAGTTTCCACATATTACCCCGCTCCATTTTTTATGTTGTGACAAAAATAACCTGTTGTCCAACCAACATGTAGCATTCACACCCAACAGGCCTCTTTGTCCCGTTGTCTCTTTGTTGTCAAACGGCCTTGGACGAGAACAGAAATGGGCTGTATCAAGTAACTTTATCAGAAGAAATATCCCCCCCTCTTCTTCCTCTTTTCCCTCTTTCCTCTTCAAAAGCTCTGTGTTCGTCTCGCTGTTAGAACATTTGCATCCTCTGCTGTAATTCTCGTCTCTCTGCAGTCGCGCATTCGCTTCATTTCTGAACAACAGACCTCATATTGTTTTGGTTCGACTGTACTGAATATCTTAATTGCTGTTCAGACATGTATCTGGTCCACGCCATACTATATGATTAATCCTCTACTGTATATATACAGTAAGTAATGATGGATCCTTGTATCACAGAGGGTTAATACGGCTTAACCAGGGTTGATGCTTTTACTCCGACTGTGGACGTCCATCATAAAATGACACGCAGTTATAATACTTTAGATTGGTGGTATAGGTTAAGTCATATTGCAAATGGACAACAAAGCCTCTTATGCTGATGCGTGGCATGTTTCTGTGCACAGAGAGTGGCAGCTCTGTGCTCCCTGAGCATCATACATCTTTTTTAATCTCATTTCATTGCTGAGTCGAAAACAAAATTTACTTTCTCCTCTCTTAATAGCCAATATGAACAGTTTAAATGGGTCTCCATAGTGTATGGATGCCATTGTTGATTATGATAAAACTATTTAAAGCTGCAGTTTCAGTGGTGGGAGGTATATAGCTGCATTTTAACAGCTGTTATAATATAGCGGTTGATTGAAGAGATATTTTTTTCTTATTATCATCAAATACCATAAAAAGATTCAGGAACAGGTCCTTTTGTCTTTCTTTTCGCCGAGTTTCCACAGCAGATAGTACCACCTCAGTGTAGGCGGGATTCTCAGCTGATCGCCGTAGCGGCGGCGCATTACACTGCTGTGACATCATCTTCAACGGGACACTCGCCTCATTATTTTAATGGCAACCAAACAGACAAACGTATGCACTTCGTCAATTGTACGCTGTAGTTTTGCGAGCTGCCATTTTTTAAATCTAGGTCAAGTTAATAAAAAATTGACTCCGCTATTGACTCCGCTATTTAAAAATGGCGGGTTTGTGCAGGATGTCTCGTGCCGCGCTAGTGACGATTCTCCCTGACCAATCAGAGGTCTGCAGTGTTTTACCTTCATCTTCTAGTATCTGCTCAGCTCGCTTGGAACCTCGACCGAGGTGGTATCAAAAATGGAGTGGTTCTATTGGTACCTATGGTGTAACGAACTGAACTGGACGGCTTGGTGGAAACGTGCCATAAGCTTCAAGCCCATTGGTTCCTACTGGAGATCTGTCCCGTAAAAAAAAAAAAAAACGAGATTATAAATATAAAGTTGAATTTCCCAAAACCAGCCGGGCACTACAGTTTCTTTTTAGCAAACATTACTTAAACTGGGGGGAATTGTGCATTTTTTGGGGGATTATTTTCTGCTGTGGATTAATACACATCTGGTCCTCTAGTGAGTATTTACAGCAGCATGGCGATGTGGGATTGACTGATCAAAATAAATGGCCGTGTTCATTGAAATAAGGCAACATGTCAATCAGTGGAACAGTGTGGCTCATTGATGTGTTTTTAAGAGGTGGTGGACAACAATGGAGCTCTGTGGCACAGAGGAAGAAGATCTATCAGGCAATACTTGTTTGTGGCATAAATTCTTAGTGTTTTTGGTCTTTTTATGGGATTTGTTGACCGTAAGAAAAATATAGAATCTCATCACCCTTAACGGAGGAGTTCAGCATTGGGGGAAATGTGCTCATTTGCTTTTTTTGTTGTTGTTGAGAAGGATACCATTGTTACCACTCTTATTAAATGTGAAGCAACAGCCATTAGACAGTTAGCTTAGCTTAGTTTAGCCCAAAGACTTTTGACACAGGAAAACAGCCAGCAAATGTAGAAAAATCGGAAGCACCTTTGAAGCACTAATTAAGTTCACTCATTCACTTATTTGTTTGTTTATGTTGTTTGTTTAATATAAAGTGTAAATGTGAATTAATTGATCAATCCCCATAAAACACAGTGCGTCATTTTTGCATTTTTTTTTTGTTGTATGCATTAAACAAAATATAACGTGTTTATAGTGAGCTTTAGAGGTGCTGGCAGGCGGATTTTGTTACCTTTGAACAGAGCCAGGCTAGCCGTTTCCCCCTGTTTCCAGTCTTTATGCTAAGCTAAGCTAACTGACTGTAGCTTCATATTTAGCATAACGACATGAGTGGTATCAATCTCCTCTAACTCTCTGCAAGAAAGTGTAGAGCTGCAACAATTTACAATCGATTAATCGGTTTGAGGAATTTTGTTCAAGAAAAACGAGTCCAAATTCTCTGATTCCATCTTCTTAAATGTGAATATTTTCTGATTTCTTTACTCCTCCGTGACAGTAAACTGAATATCTTTGAGTTGTGGACAAAACAAGACAGTTGAAGACATCATCTTGGGCTTTGGGAAAGACTGTAGAACTCTTTGTATTGCCGTGTATATATTTTTGTGGATTTGGTTGTCTGAAATGAACTGTCGTAGTGTATTTTAAGTCATGATATGCAGTATATAGTACAGGTAGATGTGTATGTGAAAAGATAATAGTGCAGATAAGAATGCAGTAGCAGTAGTAGAGTTTTACTAGCGGGGTCAGTGGCAGCAGGACTTTTTAATATCTCCCATTTCCAAGGGAGACCAGCCCCCACAGCTTATATAACACAGGAAACAGATGTTGGCAACACACAATCATCTCTCTCTCCCTCTCCCTCTCCCTCTCTCTCTCTCTCTCCCTCTCTCTCTCTCTCTCTCTCCGCCTTTGTCTCCTCTTTCTTCCCCTTTTGTCTTGTACTCACACTATGACGTGTCCAAGGCAAGTTGCAGTACGCATGTTTTCTCCATCATGAAAATATCTGTACATTGCTCAGTATTGTGCAGTTTTATAACACAGAGGGTGCGTTCATAATCACAACTACTACAAACATCGTGTAGTGACACAGATACATGTAATTCAATTCTTTTAAGTGTAATATTGCTTAAACTTGCAATTTGAAGTCTAATGCGGTGCTGGTTTCACACTGTAGGAGATACAGTATTTCTTAAAGTCCGGGGTTAACGTTTTCGAGTTGTGGATTATTTTGTTGTGTAATCCTGCTCTTTAGCTGCAAACACTACAGCGATGTGACTATTTTCCAGCACACAGATGCAACACGAACACATCCAGAGAATAGTGCTCCTATCAGAGGAGAGAGACCAGATGGGGATCAGAGGATGGAGAGAGGAAATAATATAAATGGAGATCACAAACACAGGTGAAAGTCGAGACCACGGTCCTCCATCACTTTGCTTTTTTACGCTGTAAGATCCGCCCTTGTGGAGGCGTCCTATTTTTAAAATCTGTGTCACACTGTATCAAAGTTGAACCCCTCTGGAAACTCGAAGCCAATCTCTGACCTTGAATACTTTTTGTGATAATCGATTTCGAGACATGCTGCCTTTTTCTCTCAACTTTGCCAGAAAATGAAAAAAGTCCATTTCACCTCCTCTCGCTTCCAAGCCCAGATGATGCCTGTTGCCAAGGCGACCGCTCTAACCCAGGTGACAGACCCTTCCTGTGAGCTGCGCCCTGTGATTGGCCTGTTGACCGGGGGGGTCTACACATTGAGCGCTTTGATTGGCTGGCTGGTTGGCAGAAGCAGGGGACCCAGCAGACAGATTCTGAAGAGAGCGTTGATTTAATCGGCTGGCAAGCAGGCAGACAGTAGGCACACACACACACACACATATATATATATATACACACAAACGGCTGGCGGGCTGGAGGTGCAAGGGGAAATTTGGCCCAGTGGGGGTCACCTCTGTGGGAGCGAGTGTATGTGTGTGTAATATCATGCTCTCCAGGAGAGGCGTTGCTGGCAGTAATAGAAGCACTCCCAGGAGCAGACCACGCTGGGTAATATCACACTCCCTAGGGAACTTGCCATACACACACTCACCCCTCTTCACACACACACACACACACACTCAGCAAAACATATGGCCCGTGTTCAACACGGCTCACATGCTAATGCAAAGATCCAGACAGAGGGGGGGACACAAATCAACAGTGTACACACATCCTATTAGCTTCTTGCATTCTTACAAGGTCAGATGGTGTAGTGAGTGATTCACTGGACATCCTGGGATCAGGAGACCCACTGAGAGACGCAGGGTGTCCACAGAGGCTCTGCATGCTCATCACTCACCGGAAATGATAGTTTGTGTTGTCATACAGTATATATCAAGGAATTTATAAATCCCAAAAAAGTCAGATGTCAGATATGAATAGGAGGGATCATTTGAGACAGATTTTGAAGCGTGCAGCAGGATTTGTTTTCAGATGCGCATGCTTTTGTTTGTCTTTTGCAATTATGTACTTGGTTTTATAAAATTATATTTCAGGTGTTTTCATGTTAACATGAACAGGTTGGTATAGGTGTCACCTCCTGTACTATTTTTTTGCGATATGACCATAACAGAGCATTTATCAAAGGTGCAATACAACAACTAAGAGCTTATTGTAACCCGTTTCAGTGTTGTGTAGTGGTTCCCAGCCTGGGTGTCAGGGCCTCTATTTGAATTATATTTTTAACTTAAAGGAACAGTGTGTAACATTTCTGGGGATCTATTAGCAGAAATGGAATAAAATATTCATAACTATGTTTTCATTAGTGTATAATCACCTGTAACTGATAGTATCTACATAGGGAGCGGGTCCTCTTCACGGTCCTCTTCACGGATTTCGCCATGTTGCGTCGGACTGTGGTTTAGGGGAAGAGCAGGTCACTCACCAATCGGAAGGTCGGCGGTTCGATCCCCGACTCCTCCAGTCCACATCAAAGTGTCCTAGAGCAAAATCCTTAATCCCAAATTGCTTCTGAAGGCTCTGTGAATGAGTATTTAGATTAGATCCTCTGCCATCAGTGTATGTGAATGTGTTAATGGGTGAATGCTGACATGTAGTGTCAGAAGACTAGAAAGGCGATATATAAATGCAAGTCCATTTACCATGTTGCTCCGCCATGTTTCTACAGTAGCCCAGAACGGACAAACCAAACACTGGCTCTAGAGAGAGCCTTCGCGTTTTTACGTTACCTGAAGGCCACCGTAGTTCTCCGACACGCTTGTGAAACTGCGATAACGTGAGCCGTAGAGTGCAAAACCGTGGTACCGCCAGCCGCCGTCTGACTACCGTTGCTCCTAAAGTTGTGGTATTGTGGTAAGGATGACCTCTGAGCGAAGCGAACGCCGTTACCACGGTTTGGCACTCAGCCGCTCATGTTACCACAGTCTTGGAAAAAAGCGAGGAGTGAGCGCAGGAGTACTCACTACTAGATGCCGCTAAATCCTACACACTATACTTTTAAGTGAAAGGTAAAATAAAAACCTTTCTCTTTCCCCCACTTACAAACTTAAGAATAAAAGCTATTTGTCTAATTTCTACTGACTAAAAACTCTCACATTTAAGAGCTCTATACATCTCTTAAGCTTCTTTGGGGTCTTGATGGCTGCAGTATAGAGACAGAGGAGAGCACCTTCTGAGACAATAGCCACTATATGAAGCTGCTGCTTGCTTGTAAGGGTGTTATCGTCAAACGCACATTTGATAAGATGTTACAAAGCCTTTTTTATTATTCCTTAGGGCTTTTCCTTTCATCCCTATTTAAATATCAGAGATATATAGATTGTTGTTTATGGCGTGTGTTCATTGCTGCGGGGGTAATAAAGATTTCACACAAAATTAACTTGAAAAATTTAAATAATAATAACATTAATAGGCTTTCGCAGAATAAGATAAGAACTGAGAAAATGTAAGGATTTTTTTTAACAATGGGGGAGATGGTAAATCCTTGGGAGGTCGACCAAAATGTTACAATTAACCTTCATGAACTGAAAACACACTGTGAAAGGGTTAAAGTTCTAAGATGAAAACACGGACAACTCCTAGACCGGACAACGCCGTGGTAGCGACCTGTCAATCACAAGGTAGCCACGCCCTAAAGTATAATTTACTAAATGAACATCATGCTGTATTGAAGAAGACTTGAAACTAGCAATTGACACCATAAACTTATGTTTACAATGTTTACTGATGTAATAAATCAAGTGAGAAGTAGGCTCATTTTCTCATAGATATACAATCTGACTTCTTTTTGCAACCAGAGTAGTCGCCCCTTGTTGGCTATTAGAAAGAATGCAAGTTTAAGGCACTTCCGCATTGACTTCACTTTTCAGACCCCAGAGTTGCCCACTGGTGATCACTTGAAATCCGCTCTTGAATGCTGCCTCTTTTTGGCTTTTAGTGCGTAACTTTTCAACTACTGTCTGAGTTGACTCTTTCGTGCATTCATTCGTGTATTTCTTAGAAGTTTGAGGACTACTAAGAGGTGGAAAAATAAACCCGAGTGGTCAAAAAATGATGGAAAGCATATGAAAATGTATTTCTGCGAAACAGTGTTTATTTTTTTATGTATTTGTTTTTGTATCCATTTATTTTTTCAGATATTGT